>PVJA010030120.1:0-26070 GCA_004027025.1 Myocastor coypus
TGAGGCTGGCCTTGAGCTCACTTTTGTAGCCCAGGCTGGTCTCGAACTCGCACCAATCCTCCTGCCTCAGCCTCCCGAGTGCTGGGATTACAGGTGTGAGCCACCACGCCCCGCAAAAAATTCTTAAAAAAAAATAAAAATAATGGGCTCGGCGGGATGGCTCAGTGGTTTAAAGCACCTGCTTGGGAAAGCTTGGGCGGCTTCAGGGACTGCAGTTCGATCCCCGGCACCACATGCTGCCCCAGCCCTGCTCTCAGGGCGGGCTGAACTGGCCATAAAAATGAGTGAATAAACAAACAAAGGTTCTGAAACAAGAAATAAATAAATAAATAAATAAATAAATAGATTTTTTAAAAAAAATTTTAATAAAAATAAAAAATACAGTTTAGACTATCTGTGAACAGGATTGTTACCCCTGCTTACTTTTGAGGTGCTGGGGCATGTAGCATTGTTTTCCATCCTTTAACTTTTAGCCTATGAGTTTCTTTATGAGTTAAGTGTATTTCTTATATACAGCGTATTGTTGGATTTTACTTCCTTATCAACTCTGCCAGCCTATTTCTTTTAATTGGAGAATTGAGTCCATTTACATTGATGGTTATGATTAATTTTGACTTATGATTGACATGTCTTCTTACTTACTACTGTTTACTCCTTTTTCTCTCCTGTTTTATTGGTTGCCCTACTTGGTAGGTTCTTTCTGGACTCATTTGTAGAGATCAGGTCATTTTGGTCTCCCTCAAAAAATATTTTTAAGTAGTCTGTGTAGGGTTGGCTTTGACATCATGAAATTCTTTAGTTGTTCCTTGTCATGGAAGTATTTCACTTCTCCCTCATACTTGAAAGAGAGTTTTGCAGGATATAGCAGTCTAGGCTGGAAATTATTTTCATGGAGGATTTGAAGCACTGTGCTCTATTCTCTTCTTGACTTCATGGTTTGTGAAGAGAAATCTGCCATTATTCTGATGAGTTTTCCCTTAAATGTGATCTGTTTCTTTTCTCTATCAGATTTTAGTATATTATTCTCCTGCTGGATTTCTGGGATCTTGACTATTACATGTATGGGTGTGTTTTGGTTGGGTTGATGTTATTTGGAGTTCTGTATGCTTCAGTTATCTGAATGTCCTATTGTTGTCTCATATTTGGGAAGTTTTCTCCTTTTACTTCTGCCCATATTCTTTTTATATCGTTTGTATTGACTCCTTCTTTTTCATTGATTCCTATTAATTTCAAATTATTCATTTTTGCATCTTCTTGAAGATGTTGAATTACTTTTTTCCACATCCTGGTTATCTTGAAGAGATACTTTCTTACCTTTTCACTAGCTGTGACTTTGTCTTCAAGATCTGAAATCCTATCTTCACTTTCGTTCATACAGTGTTGCCAGCTCGTGGCTGAGATTTTATTTTCTTATGCATCTCTTTGAACCTGTTTCATGCGATCTACTACTTTCCTATGTTTCTCATTCAAGAATTCCATCATTTTTTATAATCTCCCCTAATTTTTATCAATGTCTTCTTTAGATGTATTTATTAAGTCTTTTGTTATAGTTATCCTCTCTTTTTCTACTTCAGAGATTATTTCTGCTCTCATTTCCTCTCCACCCTTCTACCCTTCTGCAGTTGTTCTTCTACTTCAGATGCTATTTAGAGTTGACTCTTTTTACTTCAGAGGTTATTTCTGATCTGATTCCCTCTATGCTTTTCTGGAGCTGGTTTTTTGTTGTTGTTGTTGTTTGTTTGTTTTGTTTTGTTTTTTTCAGTCTCTAGTAATTCAAAGATTTCTTTTTTAACTTCAGAGGCTATCTCCAGTCTGAGTTCCTCTATACATTTCTGCATTTGTTTGTTTACTTCAGATGCTACTAATTCAGAGATTTCAGCTGCATGATTCCCATTTTCTTGTATGGTAGTGTCTCTTATATTTATTACAGGTGGGCTCAGGACCTGAGATTGCATTTTGCTCCTTGTCTGTATCATTCTGTATAGCAGTGACCTTTGGTGCAGGACTGCGTGCCTGTGGGTTGGTCATTCAGTCCGGGCTGCTGCGTTGGCTGAGCTGCTTGTAGGCCAGGGGAGGGAGGTCTCATTTGCCCAGTGGGTCTGGCTGCTGGATAGGCTGCACTTGCGGTGGGCCAGAGGAGGTCTAACTCATGCAGTGGGCCTGATGCTGGATAGGCTGCGCTTGTGGCAGGCTGGCAGAGGTCTCACAAGGCGAGCCTGGTGCTGGATAGGCTGTGCTTGTGGTGGGCCAGAGATCTGACTCACGTGGCAGGCCTGGTGCTCTCATGTGTCTTCTTTTGTCAAGTGTCTGTTTAGACATATTGCCCATTTTTAAACTGAGTTGATCTTAGCAATATATATTGATGTGTATAAAATTTTGGATACATATCCCACATCAGTTAAAAAGTGGAAATATCCTTTCTCAGTCTATGTCTTGCCTTTTGTTTTTCTTTATTATGTCTTTTTAAGGGACAGAAGCTGGCAGTTTGGATGACACCTAGGTTACCAACCTCCAGTCTATGACCTCTTCTGGGCATACATTTCATGTTCTAAGAAAAATATGATATCTCCAACATACCAAGTATTCCCCCCAGGTCTCCTTTCAGAAGCCTCACAGTTTAGATTTTGCATACATTTTGAGTTCATCTTTGTGTATGCTAGGAAATGAGGATTGGGATTCATCTTGTGTGAGTGCACGATTCCTACCACCATTTACTGAGGCATTATTTTGTCCCCCTCTTGAAAATCATTTGACTCTACAAGTGGTAATTTCTGCACCCTCCAATGCACATAGTGACAACCTGGTCTTTAAATGGATATGTAAAAGCAACAGGCAAAGAAGATCCAAGGCAATCTTGAAAAAGACAAAAACCAGAGAGCATAACTACCATACAAAATACACACAAAATTAACAATGAAACAAGAGCACATAGTAGAGCCAGAAACAGACTAATGCATACACAGTCATATGTTTTACAATAAGCATTCTACTGCAATCTTCTGGGAAAAAAAATAGACTTGTCAGTGGGGAAAAATGAATGCAACTTGATCCATACTTCATACCATAGATGAAATTAACTCAAATGAATCATAGAACTAAATAAGAAAGGTAAAAATAATACAAATTCTAGAACAATACAAGAAGATCATCTTTATCAAAGTGAATAAACAATATCTGGAACAGGATGCAGACCACACTAACCAAGTTCCCACAAACTGATAAGAAAAAGCAGGCAACCCAATGAAAAAATAAAAGAGCAGATAATATGAGCAAGCACTTCCCCAGACATATATTCAAACAGCCAACATGCTCATCAAAGGGTCTCAGAATCCTTATCTATCATGGAAATGGAAGTCACAACTCCAGGGAGGTTCCACCACAGCCCCATGGCTAAAGTTAAAGATAATGAATTTCAAATGTGGACAAGACATATAGCAGACAGAACACTTATTGTCTGCTGGTGAGAAGATAAATAGTTATATCTGCCCCATTGTGGACCAAACAAGAGATAGACAGAGGCATGGTGCTACACTGATCTAATTAATATTGTACAGCAATGATGGTGAGCTCACTAGAGCCACACGTAGTCATGCTAAAGAAACCAGATGTGAAGAACACGGGGATCTGTTTATACAACACTCGAAACTATCCACAGGGCCTGGCAGGATGGCTCAGTGGTCTAAAGCGCCTGCTTAGGAAAGCTTAGGCAGCTACAAGGACCGCAGTTTGATCCCTGGCACCACATGCTGCACCAGCTCTGCCCTCAGGGCAGGCTGAGCCAACCACAATTAGTGCCCAATCAAGTGTAGCCACCTAGGCTTGTGGAGGATCCAGAAGGGGGCTGGGGGGGGTTCCCAAAAAGTTCAGAACAGAGTGGGGTATCTCCACCTTGCACCAGACACCTGGAGCCAGGTCACACTTCATTGTGCAGAGTGTTTATGCTTCTGGTCTCTCCCTGCTGCACCTCTCCTCCCAGTCCTAACAACCACAAATGTCTCTCAAGGACCTCTAGAGGACAAAGTTCAAGCCTTCCCTGGTTGCAGAACATGGGGAGGCTAAGCAATGTGTGCTCACTTTGTGGAAATTCCTCAAATTGCACATGTGTGGTTCTTCAACTTTTGGCATGTTGAAATTTAAAGAAATTTTAAAAAAAAATTAAAAAGTCAGTTAGGGGCTCAGCAGGATGGCTCAGTGGTCTAAAGCGCCTGCTTAGGAAAGCTTGGGAGGCTTCAGGGACCGCGGTTTGATTCCCAGCACCACGTGCTGCGCCAGCCCTGCCCTCAGGGTGGGCTGAGCTGGCCATAAAAATGAGTGAATAAACAAACAAAGGTTGTGAAACAAGAAAAAAATAAAATAAAATAAAAAATTCTTTAAAAAAAAAAGTCAGTTACTAACTGAAGGAACAGAAAGGATTAAGAGCAAATAGGGACGATGCATGTTGGGTAGGTTAACGTCTTGTTTGCAGACATGAGAACCAGGACCAAGATTGCAAAGGATGAGTAGGCCCTGGGTAGCCCCAGACAGAAGCCCACCCTGACTTCTGCTCCCTGGTCCTGGGTCCATGACCTCACTTACCCCTGCTGAGACAGAGCAGACTATGGCACCCTGCACAGAGACACTGAAGATGAGCACTCCTGAGAACAGGATATTGGCTGTGTCAGAACCATCAAAAAGGGCTTGAGGTTTTCATTTCAGCCCAGCCTCCTCCCCCCAAGCTCTACTTTATCTGTGGGCGCCTGGCGCACAGCAGAGCAGGAAGAGATGGCAGCAGGAGAGACGCAGCTCTACGCCAAGGTCAGCAACAAGCTCAAAGGCCAGAGCACCCCCTCATTGCTGGACCCACTCCTGGCCCTGGGCTTCCCAGCACATACCGCGTGAGTATCAGCAGCTGAGATGGGGGTGTCAGGGCCAGACCCTTCAGATGGGCCAGACCCTGCAGCAATCAAGGTGGATGGGTGGCAGTGCTGACTTCCTGTTGCAGGGTGAGGGAGTTCTCAGAGGAAGGCCCTTTCTACATTTACATCCAAGATGACCTTAGAGTCTGAGAGAGGAGTTCTGCTGGCTAACTATGGGGGGTGGACACTAAACGCATGTAAAATAGAAACCACGTGTTACTCTGGCTGCCCCGATTTCTGGGAGTTTGGAGGAAGTTGGGGCCTGTTGTGATCTCTTAAAGGTGACATTTTAAGGTCTCTCAAATTCCAGTGTGTGTTTCTGATGCTAGGGCCATGGAGAGAACCCTGAGACAGAGTCTCTAAACTACACAAGGAGAACCATCTGACCCTAGAAAGAATGTTCCACTCTTAGACATTATTGAAATGGCCACTCATGAAACACAGTGGTTAGGAAATTTCAGAAATATGTGGTTGTGGGGAAGTACTCTACATGCTCAGCATTCAGAGGATTGAAGCAAGAGAATTGCTTGAGCTGAAGAACTGGAGACCAGCCTGGGTAACAGAATAGGACCCCCTTCTAAAGGAAAGAAGGGAGAAAGGGAAGGAAGCACGTCAGAAATCAACTCGAGGCACTCTAGGGCTTCTGGAAGGAGCTCCCCATTCCTCAGTAATAGAAGTAAACCTCCCATGAAGAAACAGCCTTGATGGGCCCAGCGGGATGGCTCAGTGGTTTAAAGCGCCTGCTTGGGAAAGCTTGGGCAGCTTCAGGGACCGCAGTTTGATTCCCAGCACCACGTGCTGCACCAGCCCTGCCCTTGGGGCGGGCTGAGCCGGCCAGCCATAAAAAATGAGTGAATAAGCAAATAAAGGTTCTGAAACAAGAAAAAAATAAATAAATAAAATTTAAAATTCTTTAAAAAAAAAAAAAGAAAAGAAAGAAAAGAAAAAAAGAAACAGCCTTGAACTAGGCCCTTGCTTCTCCCTGCAGCTCAGAGCTTTCCTGTCACCATGTTGTGACACCTGTGTGCCTATCTAGCAGGAAATAAACACAAGCACATACAGGAGACCACTGTGAGCCACTGGGTGACTCACTCACAACCCCTGAAGCACAGTGCCTTCCTCCTGGCTCTAGACAAGGACACCAGGGTTTGAGGACAGTAGCTGGTGGCCACAGCAGGTATTAATCTGGCTCACAGTGCCACCAAAGCCCTCTGGTGCTCCCTACCCCAATCATGTTATGTCCCACACTCCCTCTTGTTTAGACAATGCATGTGTGTGGTGTGCAGAGGGGTGTCTTGCATTTCCCTGCACAGGCTCTCTGTCCAGTTCCCCCAAGGGAACATGTCCCCATTGGGGTCCACCAGACAGCAGCAGGCCTGGCAACAGCGCCCAAGAGCACAGGACCTGCATGCTCAGACCATCACTGGGGCACTGCACCAGACTGATCGGCCTGGTCTAGTTCAGCTAAATCCTACCCAGTGAATTCACCCCTAGAACAGCAATACCAGGCAGCCAGGAAATAGCAGGTGCTGGGCACCCACTTGCGGGGAACCCCTGGGAAGCCCAGGAACAAGAGGGAGTGTGGGGCATAATATGACTTGGGTAGGGAGCACCAGAGGGCTTTGGTGGCACATCTGCTCCTTCATGACTTCTCTCTGCATCTGCAGGCTGAAGGCACTGGCAGCCACTGGGAGAAAGAGCGTAGAGGAGGCCTCCAGCTGGTGAGTGCAGTGGGGCAGGGCCTAGGGAGGGCATGCTGCGCTGTGCTGGAAGCTCTGCTCCCAGGGACCCCAGGAAGGGCCCAGGACTACTACAGGATGGAGATAAAATAACTCACATGCTCTCAGCACCCAGCACAGGAAGCACAGCCCTCCTTTGAGGTAGGAAGAGAAATCTTCAGCAAAGATTTCCTCTTGTGAAAACCTGACTTAAGGCTCAATGGTAAAGCACGTGTTTGGCATGGGTATCCCTGGGTTTGATGTCCATCACCCCCCAGAAATCTGATTTAATTCAAATTTAACTACCAAAGAAACAGTCAGGCTCCTTATTAACTAAATACAGAGCAGCCACTGTGCGTATGTAAAAAAGAAAGGGCATAGCCAGGCATGGTGGCCCACACCTACAATCCCCACACTCCAGGAGGCTGAGGCAGATATGCAAATTTGAACCTAACTTGGACAAGTTAGTGACTTAGTAAAACCGTGTCTCAAAATAAAATATCTGAAAGAACTGGAGATGGAGCTCGGTGTGAATGGCCTGGATTCAATCCCCATGAAAGAAAAGAGAGGGTGGGGTGTGGAGGACCATCTGAGCAGCTCTTCTTGAAAGAAAAAGGATCATCTCCATTTTGGCTGAGCCTGACCTATTTCCTTGTATTGATATCTACAGAGCTGGCTAGGATTTCCCTTTATCCCTTCAGTTGGCCTTAAGTAGTATATATTGGTCTAGCCAAAGTGCTGGTGATAGTCTTTGAAGAAGGCTTGCGTGCTTCCCTGATAACCACACCTGCTGCTCCTTAATATAAGCCAGGTCCAGACAGGACAAAGAGCCAGTGTTCTACTCTATTAGCTGGGATCAAGCCTCTATAGAGGCTATGACTTACTGGGGCTTGAAAGATTACACATCAGAGTTGAAGCACCAGACCCCAAAACATAGATACTATCTCAATAGTATAATGCAAATTACTTTCTCTGCAGATGACAAAAGTAAATGCAGGCCACCTACCTAGCTTAGCTCACAGTACTCATCTACTTCCCACAATTCTCAGTCATTTATCCTCAAACCACTCCTCCTTCACAACTGAGTAAAACCCGGATGCAGCCCTGGGTCAGCCTCTTTGTTCTGGAAAGTCATCTTTGTGGCTAGACTTAGGGCCTCTTGGCTTCCCATTATTATAAATATGCTTTAGTGTCTTTATATTGGAATTAGTTTGGTGGGATTCCAATAACACATTTTTGGGATTACAAATATAGACTTCTTGCACTGAGATGAGGACCAAGAGGGGCTTTCTATTGGGGGCAGGGAATGGGAGGGAGGCAAAAAGGGAAGGAGAAAGAAAGAAAGATCTCGTTGTCAGACTTCCTCTGGGGAGATAATACATGGTTCTGAGCTACTGGGATTCACACAGTGCAGCTAGTACACACCAGGTTGGCAGGTGGGCCAGGTTTGTGCCACTGATTCTTGCTCTGGGAACCCCAGAGGGCCCCTTGCCCTTAACCCTCTGCCCTCATCCTGTTCTGCCTGGGAAGTCCCCTGCTCTGATGGAGCCATCACAGAGAAATCAGACACCACGAGCCTCACTCACATAGTTGTGGTGCCTTCCCTACCCATGCAGGTTAGAAAGACTGACGAGGCTGACAAGGATATCAGTTACAGGTCTGCATGTGCTCAGGTCTTCCTGCAAACCTCAGGCCAGGATCAGGCAATGATGCTCCTTGGGCCACAGAACCACCCAGAGACCTCTGGGCTGATCTAACTAGATGCCAGGGCCCAAGACAGAACTCCATGAGTCCGCTGCCTCAAGGAGTCAGGTCCACCTTACTAGTGCTGCCCAGTCGAAGGCCCAGGAAAGCGAGCAAGGAGCAGGAACAACCAGGCCCCCAGGTCCCATCTAGAACAGGTGTGACAGAAAGACACACATATTACTATCCCATGAAGTCAAAAAGAGTGCAGTGGAGGGGTGGGACATGTGGGCACCTGCCAATGCTAAACACCCACTCAGCTAACCACCCTGCTCCACCAGCCAGAGTATCTGCATATTCCTTGGGGAATGCAAAGGGCCTAAGCAGACATGCACAAATATCTTGGCTGCAGCATTGGGAATTTTTTCAAAGAAGAAAGAAATTTACATGCTAATGAACACAGAAAGAACAACCACGGTACTGCATGTGTGCATGATGGGCCATGACTCTGCCTCTGAACAACCGTCCATGCCTGCAAACACTGTACGTCCTCCTATCAGCATGTCTGACCTGCAGCAAAAAATACAGGCTGCAGACTAATTTGAACAGCAGCTCCTGATTCACATAAAGTACTCACTGTGCTATCTACAGACCTGTTGCTTAAATTTCTGTTAGAAATTTAAGAGATTTTAGAAAGCAAAGCAAATTCTTCATTGAGATTAACTCCAGGAAGGAATATGAATGAACTCAAGGTGTGAAGGGGTATGGCTGCCTCTATTTATACAAAATGTGACCAAAATATACAGTGAATGTTTTAATTCAGAATAATTATTACAGTAAAAAGCATCTTGCCATGGATCTCCCTCAAAAAATTCCATCTGCTTTCCATGGTTCTGAAGCAGCTCCAGGGTCCTCTTTCCTGAGTGTCTTTATGAGGTGTCATTAAAAATACAGTGGCTGCTGGGCCTGAGCATGGCCCAACAGAAAGGCAGCTCATAAAAACATGACACTGTGTCCCCACCAAACTCAACCACTGCATCTAGGACCATGTGACCTCCACTTCTCCCCAAAGTCAAAATAACCATGGAAAGGAAATGCTTAGAATTAATTCAGGACATGGAGGCAGCCAGGAGAGTGCAACCAAAGATTTTCAGGAAAGAGGATTCCAGAGCTGCCGTGGGAAGTGGCAGCACAACGGGATGAGTGCGTTCATGGTAAGGAGGAGGATTTGGAGAGGGATAAATGACAGTGTGTATTGTATTATAACAAATTTTTTTAATGTAAACATTCACCATAGTTACTGATCATGTCATACTTACCCTATTAAAGGGACTGGATTGAGCACAAACAACATGGCTCTGTGTGCCTACACAGTGCTTTCTACACTAATATCAATCATGTCACAAGCATCTGCCTGCATCACTGGAAAATCCTCAAACTATAATGTTTTATTATGAGTGCATGATAAATAGATTTCTTGTCGGGCCCAGCAGGATGGCTCAGTGGTCTAAAGCGCCTGCTTAGGAAAGCTTAGGCGGCTGCAGGGACCGCGGTTCGTTCCCTGGCACCACATGCTGCGCCAGCCCTGCCCTCAGGGCAGGCTGAGCCGGCCATAAAAATAAATAAATAAATAAACAAACAAAAGTTGTGAAACAAGAAAAGAAATAAAATAAAAATTTTTAAAAAAATAAAAATAAAAAATAGATTTCTTGTCATTTAAGTATCTTTTTCTACTTTCCATTATAAAAAGCCATACAATACGTATCTCACATGTGAATCTTTCCTACACTCTTCTTTTTTGCCCCATGGAGATGTTCTCCAAGTAGACTACTAGCTGAAAGGCCAGAATATTTTAAAGTTCTTGACACATTGGTAAATTGTGTTCTACGGAAGCTCATAGCATCTTTCAGTATTGCTGTACCTTTGACACCCTAGGCATTTTTATTCCTTGGGAAAAACTTCTTCATTAATTTAATTAATAGGAAAAATGATCTCTCATGGCTGTTTTCATTTCCATATTTCCTGTTAAAGAGAATGTACATTATATATCATTTTGCTTCTATCTAAAATAAATTTGAATTGAAAGAAAATATAACAGTCACCCCCAATGCACCTACTTTTTCTTTTCCTGATTTTCTTTTGAGTTTTAACATTTACTTTGAAGTTTATCATAAAACAAAAATGTGAATTTTTTTCCATTAAACTTGCTAATATCACTGCAGCATCCCTGGTCCTCATAGCAGCCATTAGAATCCCCGGGTCAGGGTCTTCCTGCCACTTTCTTTTGCTCTCTCAGATTCAGCTGCAGCACAGGCCCAGCCCAGCGACAGGATGGTGGGGGTGTCACTCCCATGGGTTCCTGTCCCCAGCATGCTGGGCTGTGGCAGATGTCCTCAAGAATTGCCTTGGTGGCGGTGCCCAGTGAAGGTGGCCCCTTCTCTGTTGCAGGCTGCACTGCCACTGCAATGACCCTTCCCTGGACGACCCCATCCCGCAGGAGTTCGGCCTCTTCCTCTGTCCCTCTGGGCTGCTGCTGGAGAGGCTTCAGGAGTTCTGGAGCAAGAGCAAGCAGCAATGTGCCAAGAACAGAGCCCACGAGGTCTTCCCACACGTGACACTTTGTGACTTCTTCACGGTGAGTCAGCACACAGGCAGCCAACAGCCTGGAACAGCAAGGCCGTGACAGGACATGACTGGCTTGTTGCAGTGGGGTGGACCAGGTCTGTGTATCAGTGGTTCTCTTGTGTACACAAATGTTTCCTTCAGTTGGTGGACTCCTTTTCTCCCTGAAGGACCATATTCATTTATTCCCTCTCTTTTTAAGTCTTGCCCAGATCTCCAGGGAAGGTGATACTGTGTCTTGAGTAGTATTCCCCCTCTGTCTGTCCCCAGGGACATTTTCTGTCCTGTGAAGGTGCAGCCTGAATCTCTTAGGGACTGCAGATACATTCTTTGTCCTTGTACCCCAGAGGCCAAATGGTCCTTAGACAGGATAAGAATTTCCTCGCCATGTGATGCATCAACTGAAAAATGGGTGGCCGAGGGATGGTCACAGATATAGGACCTAGCCCTACCCTGGAGCCACCACTTTATTTAGAAGACAGTCAAATAGGAGCATCTCAGGGGGCTAGAAAGCTAGACTGGGCTGCTTGACAGAAAAGGAGGTGGCAGGAAGATGGGAACCGATAGCCAGCCCTTGCACCTCCCATCTGCTCTCTATTTGCCTGAGAACGGGGGACAAAGGCAGTGCCACACACTGAAAGTCCTGCACTCAGGAGGCTGAGGCAAAAAGATCACTTCAGTTCAGATCAAGTTCAGTTGCCTGGGCTCCATAGTGAGTTCAAGACCAGCCTGGACCACATTGTGAGACCCTGTCTCAAAAAAACAAAAACAGCTGCAACCCAAGTAAAGCTGGAAGCCCAAGGGCAAGAGAAAAGGCCAGGCTGGGAGGTGTGGGAGCTAAAGGTGAGCGTCGGAGATGAGAGTGGGAAGTGACGGTGAGGGGAAGTGTGAGGAAGCAGGGCCAGACCAGCTGGACCTGGGGAAGGGACAGAGCCACAAGGGACTCCCAACCTGGGCACTTAAAGGTGATTCCATGCCAAAAGAGTTTTTTCCCTGAAAGAACTAGAAAACCAGCCCCAAATTTAGGGCAGATCCCAGGTACAAACCGAGTGGGGCATATGGTACCATAGGAATACAGGGGTTCCATGAATTTTAGAAATTTTTCATAGGAAAAGACACATTGCTATGACTTCGCTCAGAATCCTCCCCTTGGTGTCACACACGTACACACCAGTCCCACCATCCTTGCCACTTCCTGACACAGCTCTGGGGTCCTCTTTCCTGAGTGTCTTTAGTTGAGCTATGCTGGCTACCTCAGTGTCCTCAATTAATTCAGGTCATTTCTCTTGCACTGTCATTTTGCCTTTGGCGGGGAGCCGGAAGACACACGCTGCCACATCTGGATGAGGATGCAGCATCACCATTCTACGAACTGCCTCGCATGGTGCTCAGCAGCAGCACTCCCTGTGGTTTTCATCACACGTCATGAAGACCATCATAAAAGAGGACTCCAGAGTTGTTGCAGGAAGTGGCCAGAGGGTAGACGAGTGTGTTAGAAGTAAGGGAGGAAGCCGTGTGCCATCACTGTCTTAAGTGGCTTCACTTGGACAAACTGTGCTCACAGGGCCAGATGAGGGTGGGAGGTGAGGGTGAAGGTAAGTGCCATCGTTCGGTGAGTCAGCCCTAAACCCAGGCACCTATTGCCTGCGGTCCTGCAGATCCTGAGCAGGTCCTCTGAACATGAGCTGAGGAAGGCGCTTGCTCTCCCTCCTCCCTCAGTGCGAAGACCAGAAGGTGGAATGCCTGTATGAGGCTCTGAAGAGGGCAGGGGACAGCGTCCTGGCGTCCTTCCCTGCCACCATTCCCCTGGTGCTCCATTCCTCTATCAGCTACCTCGGCTTCTTCATTAACAACGGCCCTGCTGATGTCCTCCGGGAATTCGCCATGGCATTCGCCACTGAGGCAGCGATCTTGGCAGGTAGGCAGCCCACAAGATGGCAGCTGAAGGTGACCCTTGGCCAGGCCCTGCCTAACACCCAGCATGACTCCTGCCCAGGGACCAGGAACTGCAGACTTTCACTGCTTTTCACATCCTCAGGTGGGACTCATGAGCCTTACTTTAAAACAAGGAGACTGAGGTACAGGGACTAAAGTCCCCTGCCAAAGTCACGGTGCTGGATTTAGTGGTGTCCCCTAAGAAGTTGTGTCAACCAGGAACTCAGAATGAGACTTTGTTACAAGTAGAATTCCTGGGCCTGGCAGGATGGCTCAGTGTTCTAAAGCACCTGCAGGTGGCTGCAGAGACCGAGGTTCGATCCCCGGCACCACATGCTGTGCCAGCCCTGCCCTCAGGGCAGGCTGAGCCAGCCATAAAAATAAACAAACAAACAAAAGTTCTGAAACAAGACAGGATGGCTCAATGGTCTAAAGCGCCTGCTTAGGAAAGCTTAGGCGGCTGCAGGGACCGCGGTTCGATCCCCGGCACCACATGCTATGCCAGCCCTGCCCTCAGGGTAGGCTGAGCCAGCCATAGAAATAAATAAATAAACAAACAGAAGTTCTGAAGCAAGAAAAAAAATAAAATTTAAAAAAAATTCTTAACAAGAAAAAATAAATAAATAAAAATTAAAAAAAAAAAAAAAAAAAAAAAAAAAAAAAAAAAAAAAAAAAAAAAAAAAAAAAAAAAAAAAAAAAAAAAAAAGCAGAGTTCCTGCAGGTGTACTTCACTAAGATACAGTCATTGGGTGAGTGCAGGCCCTAAACTCAGTGACTGGTCTCACAAAGGAACAGAGGATTTGGAGACGAAGACAAGGAAGCATGAGGACAGCAAAGACAGATAGTGTCCTGTTGTCACACAGCCCCACTGTTAGGGCCACCTCAGCTGGGAGTCAAGGGAGCCCCTCCCCCCACCATCTGAGGAGCACCCTGCCAACAATTTGTAGTTGGACTTCTGGCCTCTAGAACTATAGAGAAAGGAGGCATTTCTGCATTTTCTCACAGCAGAACCAAGACTGCTAAGGCCAGGACTTATGCCCACTGGACCTCCTCGCAGCACCTAGGCTTCCTGCCACTGGCCAGCTTCCCAGGCCAGTGGCTGTGACTTTATACCATGCCCTGGCCTCATGTGAGCTCTGCCCTGCTTTCCCAGCTCACACTTCAGCCTGACACCAATGGGTGCTGGCGTCCTCCCTGGCAATGAGCAGGCAGCCAGTCACACTGTGGCCTAGTTGGTGATGTTCCCACCCCCCTGTCAGGCCAGTCTGTATGCAGTTCAGGCTGGCCTTGAATTCACTCAGCAGCCCAGGTCAGCCTTAAACTTGGACAGTGCCCCAGCCTCAGCCTTCTGAGTGCTAGAATTAGGTAAGCCAAGCCTGGCTACACTTATTGTTGGGAGTTTTTCCAGAGATGTTCACAGATTAGAAAGCCACTGAACTAGAGTCTGGTTCTTGGGGTGCTGAGTCCTGTGCATGCCCTAAGATTGGGGAGGCCATACACTGTGTGTTTCATGAAGTGTTTACCAGCTCACCCACAGGGCCTTCGAGACCCTGAGCCACAGCTCTATTACTTTCTCTCTTTCCTCTCCCCTCAAAAATTTCCCTGCATCTGACTGCATCCTGTAGTCAAGGTATCCAGGTCCCAAGGAGAGCCCTTCCTCACTCACAGAGGAAGCAGCCATGAAGCAGGACCAGGGTGGGCAGAGGTGAGGCACCATGTGCCAAGGCCCATGCTGACCACCTTGTGCTTTCCTCACCCCCAGACTGCAGTGTGAAGCCATGCACCAAGCAACTGCACCTGACGCTGGCCCACAAGTTCTACCCCCACCACCAGAGGACACTGGAGCAGCTGGCCAGAGCCATCCACCCCAGCCACCCCTGCCAGTGGACAGCGGCTCTGTTTTCCCGAGACATGCGCTTTGTGCACTATCAGGTGAGTGCCTGGCCTCCTCCCCAGAGCACTGCGGTGACAGCACTGGCCACACAGAAGGGATTCTGCCCCTCCCCACATATGTCCTTCTGTGCAGTGGGAGCTAGTGCTCCTTCATGCATGAGTTGCAGGTGCCTGGGAATTTCAACAAAACAGAAGCATTTCTGTTAGTATTAGAAAGGGCTGCTATAAAATGTCTGGCTACATAGCTGCTTGTTACTTCCTTTTCTGGGGTGATTTAGGTATAGCTCATCCCTGGGATCCTTCTCCTACAAACTGATTGGTAGAAAGAAATCTTGGGGTGCTCCTATAGGACTCGGGGTAAGTACAGTAGTCTTTCTGTGCACAAACTTAATTCATTCTCATTCAGGAAAAGATGATGTCTTAGTCAGGGTTTTACTAGAGGAAATATAATATAAGGAACAGATATAGCACAATGTGTACAAATGTACAAGAAATTATAAGATTGGCTTATGACAGTCAGCCACAGAGTCAGATGAGGAAGCATGTAGAAGGCATCTGCATACCCGGGACTAAAGGATTCAGTCCCAAGGTCTGAAGTTCACTGCAGTGTGCCATGCAAGTCTCTTATCAGTTGGTCAATGGTTCTGCTATGGAAGCCTGAAGAGTCTGTGATAGAAAGCTAAAAGATTCAAGCCAAAAGCCAAAGAGTCTGCACTGGAAGCCAGGAGATGAAGTCAAAGCCAACTGTGAAGACTGAAGTTCCTCAGAGGAAGTGAAAAGCAGAATCCTTCCTCATCCCTTTATACATCCTTTTTGTGCTGAGTCACTCTGGGTCAGGCCCTGGGATATCCATGGTTCAAGGTGTGGAACCATCAAGTCAATCCAGCCAAGTTGACACAATGTAATGACCACTACAGACGGCCATGTTTGTGTTGGGGAAGCAAAGACAGTCGTGGTCATGTTCATCACTGGATGGAGAGTTCACAAACAAAAACATTTTGCCAAATGTTTCTGTCTGAGAACCACATTGTTTGTGGATGAAAATGGCAACTTGAGGTGCTGCTATATCTGCTCTGTTCCCCCTCCTAGGAGGTTATCGTCACCTCATTCCAAGGAAGGTCTGCATGAACACATAGTGACAGTGGAAGGACTTCTGTGAAAGAAAGACGTAAATGGATGAGTGGGAGGGTGGGTAGGTGGATGGACTGATGGATGGATGGATGGATGGATGATGGATAGATGATGGATGGATAGATGGGTGAGTGGATGGATGATAGATGGATGGACAAATGGATAGACAGATGGATGGATGGATGGATGGATGGATGGATGGATGAGTGGGTGAATGAGTATATGTGTGGAAGGAAGATGGGAGAAAGGAAGAAAAGAAGGCAGAAAAAAGGAAGGAAAGAAGGACAAAAGGATGAAAGACATCGATACCAAAGTATATCCCCAAATCTACATGCATTACATTCTCCACCACACATCACTTGACAAAGTCATCATGTGATTTTGGTGCCTGATCAAGAGTGAGGAAGTTGGGCCCAAACTTGGCAGCCCTGCTCCTGCTGTTGCTCCCCAGTGCAAACCTTGGAAGAGACCCAAAATGCCCTCCTGTCTCCTTCCAGACCCTGAGGGCCCTGTTCCAGTACAAACCCCAGAACGTGGACGAGCTGATGCTCAGCCCTGGTGACTACATCTTTGTGGACCCCACTGAGCAGGAGGAAGCCAGCGAGGGCTGGGTCCTCGGGACCTCACAGCGCACAGGCTGCCGGGGCTTCCTGCCAGAGAACTACACAGAGAGGGCCAGTGAGGCGGACACTTGGGTCAAGCACAGGTGAGTACAGCCCCTGCTGCCACGCAGATGGGCCCTGGGCACTGAACATCTGGGACAAGTGGGCACTGGGCTCCTGGGGCAGTGGACACTGTGAGGATCATGTCTAGACCTTTGTGTCACTGAAAATACTGTGACAGTGCTGACAAAATGATCCAGTGAGTAACTTGATCTATGCATGGTTTCTTCTAAGAACATTCAGAAAATACAGACTGCTTCATATTATTGTTCTGAGACAGTAAAGCCCAACAATTATTGTAAAAAAATGTCTTCTTTCTTATGAACATTGGACATCATCCTCAGAAGTCTTGAGCCCATTGAGTCTTTTGTCTGGTGCATAAACTGGTAAGTGCCAAGTGGACTGGTAGATCTCTAGTTCTCTATGACAAACTCCTACAAACTCAGAAGCTGAAACAAGCTACACTTCTCACAATTTTCATGGATCAGGAGCCAGATCCAGTTAAACTGGGTCCCCTAGACAGGAATCACAAGGCTGCCACTGTTGTGTGGCCAGGTCTGGGGTCCCCTCTGAGGCCCAGGATCCTCTGCTGCACTCCTGTGGTGGTTGGCAGTTTCTTGCCTGGGAACTCCAGATTCTCCTGTGAGTCTGTTTCTCCTGCTCATCCTCAGCCTCTTAATTTTAGCATGTGTCAGGGCTGAGGATTTGTGTGCTCTCCTGGTCCCCTTGTCCATCTGTCCCATTTTCCTATGAGCAATGAGAACAATGATGCCTTTCAATCCTTCGATTAGAAGCATACTCAGCTACTTAGCTGCTCCCTTGCTTACAAGTTCCAGTCCCCACAGATGCCTGATCCCTGCACTCAATTTTGTTCCTACTATGTAACAGAATCCTCTTCTCCCCACATCCCATACATTTGATTTCAGTACTTGAGGTCGAACTCAGGGCCTTTGCACTGAGCTACATACCCCGCTTTCTAATTTTTTTTATTTTGAGTCAAGGTCTCACTAAGTCTCTAAATTGCCCATGCTAGGGTGCAATACGCAATCCTCCCACCTCAGGCTCTCAGAGTGCTGGGATTATAAGTGTCCCCCACCACCACCTTTGTGAGCCCTCTGTTTATGATGGCACAGCTTTCCTTAGCATACATCTTAAGAGTCTTCCAGCCTCTGCTCATTATTCAGCCCCAGACTGTCTGTACAATTGGAGTTTTCGTTAGAGCAATACCATGACCCTGGTTCCAAACTTAGTAAAAGTTGAGTTGGCGAAGAACCAGTAATTTTTATGCTACACATATACATTGTAAACACATGTAAATATTGTAACTGCATAGTACTGCATGTGTAGACATATAATTAACTTACTATAAAATGCATGGGAAACAATGTACACAACACACATGCAGGCTCATGCATATATCCACCTATGTAATTTATTTAGAGGAACTGCCTTATGTGATCACTGAGCCCTCCAGACATGGGCATCAGGTAGCAGAACTAAGAGGACTGCAGAGGGGAAGGAAGAGTCCCAGCAAGTTACGATGATTCAGACAGTAAGGGGACAGTTGGGGGACAGCTGATGACATCCCAAGAGGTGAAGGAGCAGAAAAGCCTCACTCTGTGCAAGGCTGACTGTCCCCATCAGAACTTGCTGGCAAATAAGGGACAATGCTGTCTCCAGAAGGGACACCCCACACCACTACCACTTGCTTAATTAAGACTCCTCAAATCCCCCTCAGCCTCCCTTAGGGTTTATATCAATCAGTAAGTTGAACACAGATATATTTGCAATTTACCCAACCTAAAGATATTCAGCTCTACATCCTGGACAATTTCTATGGACAAATATCTTCCAGCAGTCACATATGCAGGGAACTTCTTCCAGTACCTCATCCCCTGGGAGGTCATAGGCCAGAAAGCTATGGGAGCAATACCATATTAACTGAGGAATCCTTGGCAGCCACTTACATGTTCGCTGTCAAAAATCTATGCTGTCAAGAGACTCCTGCTTTGAGTAAATTGTGAAACAGTGTATTCTGAAAATAAATTTTTGTTTCTAGTCATTCAACTCCCCCAAAAAGAGGCATAAATGATGGTATGAATAGAATATGTTAGGAAAAATGACTAGATCCTGAAGGAACTCATAATTTAAAAGCACAAATTTGGCGAGACTGAACTAAAGCAGTCATTGTGCTAAACCACATAATTCAGTAAAGCATAGCTTTAGAGCAACATGAGGGACACTGCTCATCTTTCTGTCCTGCTTCCTGTCCCTCTTCGACCCTGCTCTGTGTGCCTAGCAAGTGCTCATTCTACCACAGAAATGAGGCACCTGGTAAGATCCAGTTAGATCTAGAGACACAAAAGTGAAGCAAGTGTTTACTGGCAATATTTTTTTTTGTCTTCTATACTTTCTTTTATTATTATCAGTCTTTGCATCAAGATGCACAGCAATGATAGCAGGTTTCTTTTTAAAGCTTAGTATTAAATATTAAGTATCTTTCCCCATTTTAATTTTACATTACTCTTCCAAGAAAAAAAAATTAAAACTCAAGTTATCTGAACCCTGGACACACTTTCATGATTAGCCAGGCTATGTAAAAGTTGATGGCTTTATTCTTCCTGCTGTATAAAGCAGATCTAGGCCCTAGAAAGATGGACTAGGTTATAATTGTTTTTTTCAAAAGTGTGCTACAAAAATGCATGGCCTGTTATAAGCCAGGTTACAAAGTAAGGATGGGGGTAAAGGAGAGACATTTTTCTTTCAGGAAAAAGAAACAAAACCAATTTCTGAAGTGTCTCAGTCCATAATTTTTCCCAAAGTGGTTGGAGGAGGGGGTAAAATCTCAACATGAGCTTCAAAGTTCTGCCTCTGGAGGGACCAGTAGTTGCTTTGCCAAGAAGGGTGCTACAGGGCAGGGAATGACTAGGTTGGCCCCCTGCACCCTCCCTAGCTGGGGAATGGAAATGGGAAGTCTATGCCGAAAGGCTGTCAGAGTGAGCTGACACATGATTGGTACTGATTCTCTAAGTTTCTTGTAGAAACAAACAACTCAGTCTTCCTCTCATTCCAGCAAAGAAGTTGTCTTTAAAAGCACTTGGGAGGGGCCTGGCAGGATGTCTCAAGTGGTCTAAAGCACCTGCTTAGGAAAGCTTAGGCGGCTGCAGGGACCGCAGTTCAATCCCCGGCACCACATGCTGAGCCAGCCCTGCCCTCAGGGCAGGCTGAGCCGGCCATAAAAATAAACAAATAAACAAACAAAAGTTCTGAAACAAGAAAAAAAAATTTAAATTTAAAATATATATATAATAAGTAAATAAATAAATAAAAGCACTTGGGAAGTTGCTCCTCCGCCATGCAAGTGGAAAGGCTCAGAGCAGGGAGTCATCAGTACAGCCACCTTCCAGACCATAAGGGAATTCCTGCAGGTTGGAGAGTCCATAGAAGTGGACAAAGGCTGCTGCTACCACCAAGACGTGGAAAATCTGATGAGACTGGAACCATATGTCAAATTTTCCAGGAAAGAAGCGCTCAGGAATACGAGCAGCATAAAGGCCAGTGCCAGTGATGTACATCACAGCCATGAGGAAGAACCAGCCCATCTGGCCCATGGTGGTAGCCTTGACAAGGCCCTCAGCAATAGTAAAGTGCATGGTGGGCACAACACCACTCAAGCCAAGTCCCGGGAACACTCCTGCTCTTGTCTGCCAGGTGCTTAGGAGTGGCAAACCGGTCCCACTGTGCTACAATGATGGCAGAAATGCCCAGGACACAGACGATGGAGAGGTAGATGAGCCGAGGCTGTGGGGAGCAGAAGAAGGAATAAAAGAGCCAGGAGACAAAGCTCCCCATAATCAGTAGAGCAGTCCCTGAATAGTCCAGTTTGGAAAAAGTCCGAGAGACTTTCTCTGAATGACAATGGTGTGAAAGAGCCAGGAGAAGCTGAGGCAGAGCACTGCACCCAGAAAGAACATCCCAAAACCACCTTCTCCTGTAGTGGGGCCATGAAGTACATATTTGGTCAGAGCATGGTCAGGATTCCCAAAAAGAGAAAGAGCACAAAACCAAGTAGATGAGTCCAGATGTTACCAATTTCTGTATGGATACGGAAGATACTTTTGAAGCAAGCCTGGAACGAGGGGCATGGGTGGTCTGGGCTATGTAATAGGTAGTCATTGTCCTTTAGCCAGGCAGGTAGCACGTCATATGAGGATGACTGTCCAGCGGCCCTCCCAGACCTTATACACGAATTCTTCCATCTTCTCCATGGCATGGTGGGCCTGTAGGGGGAGCGTGAGCACCCGCACCTCCTCCTCCTCCTCTTTTTGGGGCGCAGGTCATGTTTGCTGCCTTCGGTTTTGGTTGGGTTGGCGACTGCTCTCTTGCCCTTCTCTTCTAGTGGGGGTCCCGGTTCGGCCAGTTCCACCGTATCATTTTCTCTGTTGCTGGCAGGAGTCCCATTGCCCTGTGCCACCACTGATCCTTTGTGGGAAGACATCTGCCTGGTTCCACAAGACCCTACAGCTTCAGCTTGGGGGAAGGTTGGGATCTTTCAGCCCCAAGGGGCAGAGATCTCCCTGTGATGGCAGACCGGTCAGGTGAGCGGGCAGGCAATGCTGGAGCCCACAGTCCCCCGCGCTACATCCCGCGGCTCTGGCAGTGGCCTGCGGCCCAGCAGCCCCGAGGTTCACCATCCTTCCCGCGCCGGAAGGGGCGCGCGACCACTACTGGCAATATTTACAAAGGGAAGCCAGGTGACAGCCACTGCTTCCTCCTGTGTCAGGTTCTGTTCCACTCATCATGCACACATCTGGGAGTGCATTGCGAGGCAGAGGCTGCACAGGTGCCAGTAGGCTGCACACCAAATGAGGTACCTCACTCACACCACTGGACACTAGCCTGAGTGACAGCTCTGCAGGCAATGCTGTTCCCTAAGGTCATCACTCAAAGGTGTTCAACTTCCTGCTGGGACCACAAAGCAAACCAGTTAGAGACTGGCAGCCATAGTCACAGCACTTGGCACTGAGGTGCTAACTCAGAATGCACTCAGTTAAACAGTTTTAAGCAGTTTCAGATATTCGCAGTCCCATAAAACACTGCACCCTGACATGTGCCAGGCATGGGGCAGTGCCTTTACCCTGAGCAGCTTATTGCTCTTTGCAGCAACTCAAAGTAGAGAGTGCTACTCTGACAGCACTGCAGACAGTGCAAAACAAGTTGCTCCCTCTTATAGCTGAAGAAACTGAGGCACAGGAAGATCAAGCAACTGGTTTACCATTCCACAGGGCTTGATTCTACTCTACTCTAATTCGTGACTCATCGTCCCAAGCAAACATTCTATTAAAAAATGTGTTAGTGAACCAGGCATGGAAGTTTCAAGGAAGAATTAAAAAGTCAGGGCCAACGTTTGTCCGCATCTGGCTGCTGGAAGGCTCAGCCTTGGAGTTTCCATCTCTAGGATTGACATGGAGATCGTTCTGCTACAAATATCTCAGCTGCATGGGCACAGATGCCCGCAGACCAGAGCCTGGAAGGAGCAGACACAGCTGTGGGGCCAGGGGCCATTTCAAAGTCACAGCCTGCTGGCATCCAGGGCTGCATCAAGAGGCACTGTCAATCACCTGGAGAGGGGGCCTAGTGACTATGTAGGTTCCAGGCAGCCTGGGTGCCCTAGTGGGCTCTCATGTGTCATTCCCTCCCCAAGATGGAGAGTCCATTGTCACTGAAGACCCACCGGGCAATCAGCAAGATCCTGTGGAAGATTCATGTTGGCTGTCATCACTGCCTCCACAGTTAATATGTCTAGCAGCACCTGTCACCACCATAACCATCCACCTCCTACACCTCACATCTCTGGGATTCTTCTCTCTAGAGACAAGTTGCCCCTAGGAATTAATAAATGTTAACAAAAATTACAGCAAATGGAAAAAATAAAGGTCTGCTGGGCACTGTGGTGTGTCTCATGAGCGTGTCATCCCCCTGTGGTGTCCCAAGTCATCCTGACAGCAGTGATTTTTCCATGCAGATCTTCCATAAAGCCACAGACCGCCCCCATGGGCATGTGCAGCGCAACCAGAGGGACACCTTGCCCTGGTGCCCAACAATAGAGTGCCAGGGCTGCAGCCCATTCCCAGCTTGATCACCACACTGCAGTGAGGCCCCATGCCAGTAGGACAGTGATCTCCAAGCAGCAGCACAGGGGAGCCACATGGGATCTGGTGCTCCATGCAGGAAGCCTGTAGGACACAGTGGGATGCAGGGCCCAGCAGGGGCCCAAGTCCTGAGTCCAGGGAAGACCATGCCCAGCACTGCCCATGGACATACCCAGCAACTTCCAAACCACTGAGCAGGTAGGTGGGTTGGTTGTAAGTAGTTCAGATGAAAAATAAAAGGTAAAACCGTGGGTTGAGTTGGAACCCCACGAAATTCAGTCTGAAGTCCTGCTCCATAGCACCTCACAATATGACTCTACTTGGAGACAGGCTTTATTAGTAGGCAATTTGAGGCAAAATGAGTCCACTGGATGAGCCCTGATCCAATCCATGCCCTTGAACAGGGCATCAAGGCCCATGCATACACAGAGGGACCACAAGAGAAGAAGATACTGCCCAAAGCCAAGGGTGAGACTGGGCTGAAGGGCAGCCTGGGCACCAGGGCTCAGTCTGGAGGCTAAAGGAATAGCACCACCAGTGGCTTAGGGCCCCGACTCCAGTGTGGCAGTACTGTTCATGGAGCCTCACACACCACCTGTTGAGATCCGGGTGGAACTACTCGGGGCTGCGCCAGGCCCCAAATGAATGGAGAGAGGAAAAAGCAGAAACCCCGCACAGGGGCCCCTCCTGCCTCCCCCACAGCCGCAGCCTTGTCTTCTTCCTGACGGCACTGCATCTCGGAGCCAAGGGAAGCCTTTGGTTTGCAATGACAGCAAACTTCACAGATGTCACTTGCTGATAGCAAGGTCCAGGTGCCCCCACCCCACCCTCTGGAAGAGGAACCGACTGCGGTTTCCTGTGTCAGCGTGTGAGGCCCTGCATGTAAAGCGGCCCCTCCCTTAGGGTCTGCTCATGGGCCAGAACCATCAGAGCCACAGTGGATACTGGCATCCTCAAGTAGCTGTGACCCCACTCCAGACATCTGACAATGCGAGATTCAGAAGCAAAAGCTCAAGATTTAAGAAGGACTCAGAGTGTGGCTCGGTGGTGGAGGTTTCCTCATGTACCAGAGGCCAAGTTCAGTCTCCAGTACTGCAAAAGTCATGCATGCAAGTGAATCAAAATGAAAACCACAGAATAGATAGTAAATGGCTGAGGCCTGGTCGTGGGAGCAGGACAGCCCCAGAGCAGGCTGAGGACAAAAGCTGGTGCAGCTTTGCCAGCCATAGGAGGATTTAGGGGCTAGAAAGAGACTACACATGACCACAGGCGTGGAAAAAATAAAGAAAAGTAGGGATGGTCATTGGATGGTGAGTGTAGATGGATTTTAAGGAGTTCTCAAAGATCTTGCCCTCTGTTAATGATTCCCCCATCCTCTACTGCTTGAAGGGGAATTCGTGTGACCATTGCTCTTTGTTTCTTACTCACCTTTCCCTGGCCACCCAGCCCGTTCCTTCCATACACACGTTTTTGAGGGACCTCTTCCTTCTCCAAAGCCTGGAGTCCTCATCTATGACTCATCCCCCTGTCCTGTGCTCCAGAGGGACAGTCTGCCCTGTGACACTTTGCTAGATCCATTGGACCAGGGGTGACTCCTTCATCACCTGGCCTGCTCTGGTGCTGTCTGAAGATGACCAGGCACAGGCACCCTTGTACCTAAAGGACTCCCATCTGTTTTCTACTAAGAACCTGGAATGATGCTATGTGGCCTCCTTGTATTGCAGGGGGCCTTACTCAGTTTACTGATTTAAACATCAATCTCATCTTTAAAGAATCCTCACTGCACTGCGTGATATAGCATTACAGCTGGGCATGGTGGTGCACACCTGTAGTCCCAGCACCCAGGAGGCTGAGGCAAGAGGACTGAGAGTTCAAACCCAGCCTGGATGACTGAGTGACTTAACAAGAACCCATATCAAAATAAAAACTTAAAGTAGTGCTGGGGATGTTCATCAGCGAAGATCCAGAATTTAATCCCCAAGGCTACAATAAGATAAATGTTTGCCCACCTACCAGGGCCTGTGTCCTGGAAGGTGGACCACGAAATTAAGCACCACAGGAGGTATGAGAAGTAACGAAACATGTGCATGATTCCCATTTGGAGTCCTGAGTGCTTTGCATGTGTCGTGTCCTGCACTCTGGGTGATCTTGTCACAAAGGTGGCTGAAAACCTTTGCAAGCACCTCAAGGGCCATGTGCTGTGTTTCCAGCACCAGGTGCAGCTCTGTTCACAACCCTGGATTCTTTTCTTCCCCAGAACATACACCTTCAGTCTAGCCATGGACACCAACTCCAGGAAGGACACCGAAGCTAGTGGCAGGCAGAACAGAGAACTCCACTCGCCAACATCCAGGAGTATTAGCAGCATACAGCACTTGCAGGTAATAGAATCCACTTCTTAAGGACAATAAGTAAAACTGTGTCTTTTGAAAACCCTTTGGTAGGTAGGGATGCTTGTGTTTGGCTGTTGGTCTATAGACAGCTCTTTCTACTGGCTAGGGTAGACTCAGATGTGGACCAGCATGGGGTGCTTCTCAGCAGTGTCAGAGCCCTGGGGACTACATGTGGTCTGTCCTCCCAGAGAGGACCCAACTTTCACTCTGTAGTTAACACAAGTCATGGTGCTAGGACCCCACACAGCGAGGAAAAGGGAAAACAATGTCCTGATTCCTGCACTAAAAGTCATGCCCAAAGAAAGCTCCTCCAGGCTGGGAGAGGAGAGATAAGTCATGGTGCTAGGACCCCACACAGCGAGGAAAAGGGAAAACAATGTCCTGATTCCTGCACTAAAAGTCATGCCCAAAGAAAGCTCCTCCAGGCTGGGAGAGGAGAGATAGGACCCATACCGCAGGCTGGAGGAATCTGGCTCCAAGGCACAGCAAGGACATCTTGAGTTTGATCACTCACACAGACACACCTAGGAGCCCAGGGTGCAGGAGTACAGGGGCAGTGCTACATGTTCCGTTCCCTGGAGGCCATCTGACATCTGGCTGGGGGGAGGATCATCTTCTGACTGGCCTTTAGAAGTAATTCATGGGGCCAGCACCCACAAGTGGCCCTGGAGCAGCTGCCACATGTATCCAAATTGGCCCCTCTGCACCCTGCTGTGTGGCAGAAAGTAGGCTAGGATCACTCATCTCAGCAACTCCAACCAATGCAGGCAACATTCCACCCCTCATTTCACAGGTCTGAAGGCAGGTCTTGGAAGGATGTAGGGAGCTGATGTTGAGAGCTTTGGAGGAAGGGCCTCGCTGAGCTATGGGGACTGTGAGGGTGTCACTGTCAGAGGACAGGACCATGGTGTGGTCCTTCCTTGAGTCTCAGTGCCAGGCTCAGACCTGGGTCACTAATCTCACTTGATGAACAGTACAATGACATT
>PVJA010030121.1:0-25991 GCA_004027025.1 Myocastor coypus
AAAAAAAAAAAAAACTGTGAGAAATTCAAGGGAGAAAACACAGAATAAAAGGAAAAAAATTTAAGCATTAACTACTCCTTTCAAAAGACCTGCACAAATTGGCAGTACAATTATCCAAACTATTCTGCGTATATGTCTAAGTATGTCTCTTCCCTTTCTCTTACTTGTCTTTTTCCTCATCCCAGTTTTTCCCTCACATTGAACAAATTCTTTTCTTTTCACAGTATCTATTTTATCATTCAGGTTTTAATTATTTTTTCAGGTTTTGTAGGTAAATAGATGTGACTAGAGACAATATTGATAAGTAAAATAAGGCATACCCACATGTGTAAACTTATTATTATCTCACTAGTGTCATAATTCTGTAATCTACAGCAAGCCATTAACAATGTTTTGGGTCAATACATCTCTTAGAAATTGGTATGAAATTTTTGGTGTGTTGGTTGGACGTGCTTTTTTCTGTGATGGGTAAGAACAATGGATTTTGTAATCCAGTTGAATAAGAAAATAAAAACTACAAATGTGAAATTTTAGTATATTTACACTATCTCTATAACTTGTATGAAATGTATGAAATGAAATATAATGCATGTCACCTAGCTGGAACAACCTTGATTTATTGCTGCCTACCACTCTTTGAACAGTAAATGAATATTTAATAAATATGTATTATGATTCTACCAGTCCTGTAATATAAGCAAGAAATATGCAAACAGTCATCAGTTTATGCAATAGCAGCAAAGAAGACACAATATTTTCCTCAAGAAACTTATTTTCTAGCGAAGAGAAGCAGTAAACTCACAAACATGAGAAAAATCAATCATAAAATGGCATGAACATAAAAATGCCACCAAAAAATATTAAAGGGCACTGAGGAAGACAAGATAACACCTCGGGTGAGAGGGGCTTGTGAGGGGGGCAGGGAAGGTCTGGACCCTGGGGTTCACAGCAAGGAGAGCACTCGGGTGGGGTTGTGGGGGTCATCCCAAGACAATACCTCACTTAGGGTATGCAGTCTTGGAGAAGTCTCTTACTCTGTCAGAATCGCCAAGCCTCTAATCATTTTAAAGAAATACTATACTCATTTTTCATACCTCCAAGAACAACTATATCTTTAAGACTTAGTGTTAAGGTGTTTACCTTGAAAATTGCCTTCCTGTTCTGCCATCAATATTGTCTCTTCGTGTGCACAGCCCAATTTGTCACATACTTCACATAAACTGACTCTTATCATTGTTTCCTTTGCAGCACCTCGTCTGCCTGCGAATCCCTCCTCACTGTGGGTATGGGGGTGGTAGCCAGTAGTGGAGCAAAGAAGGACAGATTTGGAAGGGGGTCAGTGTTCTGCCTCCTCCACCAATTGTCTCAGTGAACTCATTCTTTCCTTTCACTAAGCCCTGAATTTATGAAAAAAACAACTAGTATAATTTCAGCCTGAAGTATGTAGGGAGAAACAATGAATGTGTCAAACAACCACTGAAGGAATAGGCATACCCATCATGAGCTGTGCTCATGATGCAAATCCCAGTGCTAGGCATAGGCGAACCCCATCACTCAGTGTTCTTTCTTTCCTAGAGAAGGTGACCTTGGATTGCAATGGTGATTTGAACTCATTGAACCTAATAGTAAATATTTAAGCTGGCATGTGAAAATAGGATCATTGGCTCTTGAATCAAAATGAGTTCAGTGCATAGGGTTTATGATTTATGGACTGTGGCTTTACTTATAGTTTCATCCATCTCATAAATCAGACAATGAGTCCATAAAATGAAATATATACTTTCAATTATAAAGGCTATTCACTTGGGCTGACAAAACATAAAATAAGTCCATTTTATCCTTCTTCCGTCAATTTTCCCCCATTTGTCTTTCTTCCTTTCCTCCTCCCCGCTTCTTAGTGCCACTTCTCCATTGAAGGCTTTCTTCTGATTTCACAACATCAGTTATACTTTTGGCCCCTATATACACATTCAATTTCTCATGCCAGAGAAACAATGCAATAAGCACAAAATGGAGACAAAAATTTTGTGAATAAGGAAGGGAAAAGGGGTTGCAAGGAGGAGAAATGGGAGGAAACAGCAGCAAGATAGATCATATACAAGTTCAATCTCCTATGATGTTACCATTGTTTATTAAAATGTACTACCAAACTTAATTCAATGAAAATGTTATTAAGACTGTGTGACCATTTTGTTTAAAGTTAAAAAAATAGTAATTACATGCACTAACTTAGAGAGTACTAAAAATTTTTCTGCATTTAAATATATGAAGCGAATTATTTAAATTTACAAGAGCCAGGAATCAATCCTAAAGCTTTCTTTAATGTACTGAGAAAAGTAATTATTTCATTCTTATAACTTTGCAAGCATTTTATCCAGTGCTTTCTAGGAAAGCTTTTCTACCTCATTCTACTTCAAATAATAATAATAATAATAATAATAATAATAATAATAGTTTTAAAAGAATGTGTTTGAGATATGCAGCAGGCTGCAACGTCAAATACTAGAGTCTATAATTCTTTTGTCTTTCCTCTACAATGCTCCATTAAGAGCATTCCATAGAATAGGGGATTAATAATTAGTTATCAGGACATTGAATAATCAGAATTCAAGAACTGGTTTAAATTATAATGAGTGAATATTCTTCAGGTAGGATGGTGAGAGCAAAAATTTCGACCATATTGAGAAAAATATATATAAGTATTCTCTTTTAAAATTTATCATTATTTCAAAATACCAAAACATTTTTGAATAAGTAAATCTTTCATCAAACACCTTCATAAAGCATTGCAATTTTTTTCTTTCAGCTTCTCTCAACTCTAATCACTCAGTAAGACTTTTATTAACTTTAATTGCTCTTTGAGCAGACATTTGCTTATTTACCCTGAGGCTATATTGTAGATTTCAAGTTGTTCTGCATGGTCATAATTACCATATGTTTTCATTAATCTAATTCTGTTAGTGGGCTGTTTACTGAGTGGTCTTAGTGTCAATCAATTATCCTGCTGGCCCATGCATCACAGCAATTAGAATAGGGTTTAGTTCTCAAAGTGTAGTCATTTGGGTATTTTATTACCGATTTCCAGCCTATTAGAGAGTCAACACAAGAGATAAATTGGGAGATTTTTCAAATTCGGTTTTATCACCAATACTAAACATAGTCTGCTGGGATCTCATCTGTATGGTTAATATTATTAACAATAAATAAGAGCCATGAAAACTGTTATTAAACAACTTGAAAAAATGAAGTCACTAGCTCTAAGCAAGTGAAAATGCAATCGGTGTGAATTGACTTTCCTTTCACACGCACCGGAAACCAGGTTCCGTAGAGAAAACAGATATTATGTGTGAGAGAATCACTATGTTTGATATCATTTCCTAGCAATGTTCATCAAAGCAACATTGAATGTGTTTTGAAAGACACAAAATATAACCTTATTTCTCCAAAATTAGTTAACATATTTATTCAAACTTTCCGGAGAGCTAGACGTGATGGCAGATGCTTGGAAAGCCGGCTCTCAGGAGGCTCAGCAGGAGGATTGGTGTGTTTGATGCCATGTCAGGCTACATAGTGAGTTCAAGGGTAGTCTGAATCATAGCATGAAACCCTGTCTTGAAATCAAAATAAAAAACAAAAACAAAATTTGGGGGTACTTTCTGATTAGCTTAGTGGTTTAAGCACCTGCACCGGCAATCCCAGTCAGGCACAGTCGATCCCCACACCTACCCTTGAGGCAGCCTGAGCCAGCCAAAAAACAATCAAATGAAAACAAAACAAAACAACACTTAAAGGTTGGCGTAGAGCTCAGCAAACTAAGCACTTGCTTCGTTAAGCGTAGGGATCAGGGCTCAGTCCCTGGCGCCACAGGCTGCATCAGCTCTGCCCTGTGGTGTGTTGAGCCAGTGATTGAGTCTGGGCGTGGTGACATGCGCCTGTAATCCTAGCACGGGGGAGGCAGAAATCAGGAGGATTCCTACTAATCTAGGCTGCATAGTGAGATCAGGCACACACACACACACACACACACACACACACACACACACACACACACAAAACAAAAACAAAAAACTTTAAAACAAAAACAAAATGTTGCAGAGTTTGTTTAACTCTAAAATTGTTTTTCACATGTGATTTTCCTCCCTCTTTTCTTCCTTTGTCCAGTTTCTTTCATCAGCCTCCTAGCACCTGTCTATGCGCCAGCAGAGAGAGGTTAAAAGGGAAATGATCACACAATTTCTGGGATGTCCAAAACTTCAGCTTTTGTCACTAAGATGTGATTATTCCAAAGTGCAGTAATTAAACTAATCAGAACTACCTACCGTTCCCTATACACACAAATACCTAGCATCTTATCCAACATTACAATAAAAAATAATGACAATAGTAACTAAGAATTGCTGGGTACTTTCTACTTGACAGAGACAGTGCTGTAGACTTCAGTGTATCAAGTCATAGGTTTTATAATTTGAAGAGCTGATTACCATTAACTCAATTTTATAGGTATATAAATTGAGGCACAGCAAAATCACATGATTTGGAAATTTAACTAAAAGCACAAGCTGTTAGCCGCGCGTGGTGGCACACGCCTATAATCCCAGCACTCGGGAGGCTGAGGCAGGAGGATCAGTGTGAGTTTGAGACCAGCCTGGGCTACAAAAGTGAGCTCAAGGCCAGCCTCAACTGCATAGTGAGACCCTGTCTCAAAAAAGACAAAAAATAAATAAATAAATAAATAATTAAAAGCACAAGCTGTAACTTAGCAAAAGGCATGTATCCCTTTAAAGTGCTTAGTTCATACCATCAGTCATCCTTGTACTCAGGGAGTGCATGAAACCACCAGGAAGATTATTTCAGCAGGGCTTGCTGAGCTCTCCCCCTTCTGCATCAAATTCAACATTTGTCGTTGGGAACTAAGAAAGTATTTCTAAAATGTTACCTGGATATATGGATGCTCTAGCCAGGGTCCATACTTTGACAATGGCTCCATCTCATTTTTTATTTATTTATTTTTTCATTTTATGTAATTAGTACAGGGTCTCACTCTGCAGCTCCAAATTGTAGTGATCCTCTTCTTTTCAGCCTTCCCAGTGATGGGATTACAGGCATGTGCCACCATGCCCAGACTCTGTGGTGGGCTCTGTGTGCCTCTGGGGCAGGGCCAGTGCAGTATGCCATACTGGAGATTGAACCCTGGTCCCCATACTTGCCAAAGCAGGCACTTAGTCAGATGATCTATCTCTCTGGCCCCTGCTCCCCCTTATTTACTCCAAAGCCCTCTTTAAACTTCCACTGTAGACATTCCTTATGAGTGCTTGCATCTCTCAGAAAATCAGAATAAAAGATCATCAATTTCAAGAGAAAGTTGATTGTAAAAAGTCAAATTTCTCCAAAAAAAAGTAATAATAATAATAATAAAATTTCTCCTAATTCATATTTTAGAGAGAGAGAGAGCGTGTGTGTGTGTGTGTGTGTGGGGGGGCTGCTCAGCCAACCATGAGGGCAGGGATGGTGCCACATGTGGGGCCAAGGATCAAACTGCAGTCCTTGTACACTTGCCTAAGCAGTCACTTTAAGCCACTGAACTGTCTCATCGGCCCTTTCAGCTCTTTTCTCCTGCTGAATTCTATCATTATCTATGTTCTCTATGTCTCTTTGTGTATCTTTGAAAGCTTGAAGTGTCAGGAAGGTTTTCTTAGATGACAGTGCTTGTAAGTTTTCCCAAACTGAAATCTTTTCCTCATTTCTTGCCTTCACAGAGAGAAATTAGTAGTAGCACTTTCTCCTCCTTCATCCAGAAAAGGAATTTGAACTGCTGTTGACTGCTTACTATTTTTTTACGATACATTATGCTTCACTGTCCACTGATATTCTTAAAACTTTCTTCTTAGGAATTTTCTGCCTTTTTAATTTTTTTTTAACATTCTTCAGCTGGATACCTCCAGGGGTGTGATGTAGGTTCCTGTTTGACTTTTGGCTTTTTGACAGTCTGCTTCCCAGAGACCACTATTTTTCAGTTCTCTCTACGGTTCCACCTGTTTCATTCAGGAGCTTCATGCCCCTCCCCCAAACTATTCCCCAGGCATTAGAGGGTGTGTCCCGTCGTTCACTTTTGGCATCTTGTCAATATTACTTTCCGGGCACTTTCTTCCATCCCGCATGTGGTCACCATGCCCACACCATTCTGGATAACTCCCAAACTCACCAACATTGCAGTGTACCTCCACTTGCCATTTCAGATTCAAAACGTCTAAACCACCAAATCCAAACCCGTTCTCTTTCCTGTCTTCCCAGTCAATTCTCCTGGTGTGTTCTATTACTCCTGTAGTCTTCAGTTTCTCTTGTTAAGAAGTGACAGTAGCAGCCAGCATCAGCAGCAAGAGCTTCCATTTATTGCACAGTAACGATGGCCCCGGCAGGTACTTTGCAGATAAGAGCACTTAGGTTTAGAGGTTAAACAACTTGCCCAATTCCTATAACTCTTGGTTGACAAGCCCAAGATTTAAACCAGGCCTATGCACTTCCTCTAAGTACTGTGCTATGCCTTATTCTCCTAATAGCTCTGGAAACTACCCCTACCATAAATCCTGAAACTTTAATTCAAGTTGTATTACTTTGGATAAAATCCAGCTTTCTTTCCATTACAAGCAAAGCCCTTCATTATCAGGCTCCTAAGTCCCTTCCTACTTAATCTGCTTTTTCCTACCCGTAAACCATCTGGACAATAGCTCAATAGCTACACTGCACTTCTTGCATTTGGATACAGCTCTTCCTAAAATGCCATTTCTTCTAGTGAGAGTGCCCTTCACATAACATCTAAATGCCTTTTAGGACTTAGGCAACTTGTGTGACTTCCCTGTATTCTCACAAGCTACCGGAGGCATTTTCTCCCTTAGCATTTACCATTCAACACTACTGATGCTGTTTACTAGATTTAAGTTGCCCACCCTTCATCTTACAAACAGTCCTTAACATCAGGCTGGGGCTTATTATTTTGGCAATGTTTAGTCAAGTAGGCTTTTGTTGGACTATGTTAGGAAAATACTAATCTTAATTTTTCTTCCTGCTTTAAGTACTAAAATATATAAACAGATTGTTAAAAAAGAAATTCTCAGAAGTGGAATCCTCGATATGTTTCTATTTACATATCTGCATTAGTATAATAACACAGTTAATTTAAATATGATAGTGAAATAAAAGGAAATGAAAAGGTTTCAATTTCGAGTGAGATGTTTTAAACCCAAATATTATCTTTATGCTCAATGAGTAATTAAACAAGTGAGTAATTACTTTGCACGGGTGAGAACTCATCTCTGTTAATAATTTTGATTCTACCAATATATACATTTCTGTGCAGAAATGGGGAGAGAACAAGTCTAGCTGCTAAATTTTCATAATATATTACTATTATTATTATTATTATTATTAGTAGTAGTAGTAGTAGTATATTATTTTTCTGGTACCAGGAATTGAACTCAAGGCCTTGTGCTTGTCAGAGAAGTGCTTATTTTACTGAGCTATCTCCCCAGCCCCTTTTTTGCCACAGATTTATAGCTAATTGAAAGAAAGTTACTGATATTGAATCAACGCATAGAATTGGCAGTTGAGACACTCATCACAAACTCCAGCCTGGAACTGACTATAACCTAATCCTGAAAGGAATCAATTCAATCCAAGAGATTTGTGACAGATTAAGGCACTTGTTTGCTCTAGTTTCCTAGATGTTACCAATGTATTAATTTGGAATCTTTATTGAACCAGTCTTGATTATATTTATTAAATATATTTAATGCGTGATACTTATATGTCTTATTTTTTAAAAGAAAAACTTGCCTTTCTCTGCAGAATGCCTTGCCTACTATGTTGCAAAACTTTATATAAAAAAAACTTTATATGAATTCATATGATAAATTGCACAAATCATTCAGTACTAGGAAGTCATCTGTTTTACCAGATAAAGTGAAACATGCTTATTAATTAAATTATTAAGTTTATATTACATGACATTATTCTTGTGTTTTTGACTTCAAAAATTGAAACTTTATATAGTTTCTTTTTAGTATCTTTCCCTTTTTGGCATTTTTTTAATGTTAAATTTGTCTTCAACTGTACTTTAAGAAGAGTAGGATCTAAAAATAAATAACATTTTATAAAACAAGTAAATGAAAATGAAATAAGTCAGAAACACAAGCTTAAATACCACATGGTTTATATGAGGAATATATATATATGTATATATATATATATATAACATGGAGCAAAATAAAAGACAATACGAAACAGGGAACTCAATCTTTTGCAAATGAGCAAGAGACAAAGATGCTGAAAGGAGAGGAGAAAGAGATGAAAGTGCATTAAGAGAGTTACGTTCATTCCCCAGTTTGTCACTGTCCAATGAAAGCATGTGCTAGTAAAATAAAGAGGGTGGAGCTGGGGAGACAGCTCAGTAGAATAAGCACTTTCCTGGCAAGTGCAAAGTTCTGAGTTTAATTCTTGGTACTGGAAAAAAAAAAAAAAAAGAAAGAAAGAATGAATAAATAAATAAATAAAAATAAAAAAGTAGGAAGCAAATTTTATCCTGAAAAATCTCGTTATGCAATTTTGTTGTATACAGCTAACAACCTATCAGTATCAAAGATGTGCTTCAATAATTCTGCAGTGTTGAGCCCACACTTTAAGTTTCTTTGTACTCATTTGCCAGAATGCCTAGGATTCATTAAATTTTTTCACTTATTGCATATTTTCTGGTTATAAAAACAATGTGTTTCTAGGTAATACATTTTAATACAGACCCAGCATAATTTTTAAAGTAAAATTATAATTGCCACATTTTCTAAAACTATCCAGTGTACCTATAGGAATACAAGTGTTTGAGTGATAGATAAATGCATGGACATTAATATAAATATATTCCATAATAACTTGCTAAAAATTAGGGTAAAGCTGTTTCTCATTAGAAAAATCCAGTGGTCATATAGTATTGCTTTAAGTTAAATGATAATTGAAAATTGTCACTATTTAAAAAGTTCATTTTACTATAAAATGAAAAGATGTTCCAGACTATAACTAAACATAATAAGTACATTGGCCTTGAAAATGTAAATGGAGGCTGTATGATTTTAAAACTACTGCTGAGTATTTTAAAACTACTACTGAGGAGCATTAAGATGTTTTTAAGGACCCAGGACTGTGGAATTTCAAATTTCAGTTTTATTGTTTATTATAGGAGAGAGGAAAACAAATGCTAGCGTGAGCCTTGAAAGGAAGAAAATAAAGTTCAAAACCCAGCAAAGGTCCGATTCCGGCTGAGAATGACTAGGAGCGTGCGCGGCACCACCAGAGCTCACGGGACCCCTGCGGGCAGCGGGAGGCCCCTGCGTTAGCCTGTTCTAATCCATTTCGCTTGTTTAGGAAGACAGCGTGCTTCTGCCAACCTTTACATCAAGTTTCTTTTCCTTTTTTTTTGTTCTTTAGAACAAATTTCTAAGGAAGATAAACGTTTAAAGAAATAGTAGTGAGGATGATACAGAACTCCTGCTTTGTTTTCCAGCTCCTATAAAAATCCGTGTTTATGTAACTGATGTGTTATGGAGCAGTAGGACGAGGTGGAGAGAAAAGGGGTGAAATACTTTTTAGAGGGCTTGAGAAGAGGAACAGACCTTTAAAGCAAGAAATAAGGAGGAACCTAGTGAAAAATTCTGAAAGTAAATAAACCTGCCGAGAATAGAAGTTACATAATAGTAAAAAGCTTAAAAGCAAATATTGTAGGACCATTGAGAACGAAAGGTTATAGCCCCTTGAGTGAAAAAAAAAAAAAAAACCCAGCAGATGCCAAAAATGTATTCTGAGAATTCTTTTTTAGTGGAAATACTTGGGTTTAAATTATTATCTACATCTATGTCAAAGATGAAGCCTGTCACTGTCCATCTCTGCAGAGTTGTTTTATGACAGTGCAGGCCGGGATCCTAGAATCCGCAGAGCTCTGTCGCATGCAAGCTCTGATTGCGGTGCGCCAGCACGGTCTGCTGACGGTCATCACTCTCCAGCAGTCAGCAGTTATACTGCACCGCGTTAAGGCCTTAGAATACTGCTTTTGCCTACTGTGCTTACAATCATTCCATTTCAGCTAGACTACCAGTTCCTCTGCCACCCTGCTGTTACCCATTTTTCCAAAATATCCCGCCTGGTGAATCGGCATTTCAGTGAGCTTGCCTTCCATGCTGACGTCCCAGCATCCTGCTGTTGCTGACCTTGTCTTGCCATTAGATAGATGTAACTATGACTTACAGGCAAAGTTCATCAAACTGCACAAGAAACTGTATGATTTTTTTTTTCTTGCTGTAGTCTCCAATTCAACTACTTGGGAAACTGACCACTGTCTTAATTTAGTTCCAAAACTTTCTTTTTGGAACGAAATGCTGTGTCTATGTCATAGAATGCACACTTAACTGGAAAAATTCATCAGGGTTCTCTATAACATTTCCAATTTGGGGACTTATTAAGGTCTGTGGTAAAGATTACATTAAATTATAGTGATATTATTTTCAAGGTGGATTTTTGCCCTACACGATTTTAGTCTTTGTTGAATATTTGAAATTATGGAGATCAAAACTGCTAAGCAAGCAAGTATTGCAGTTCCCAACGTCTGACTGCCGGTGTCTTGCAACATGTGGCAGATGGAGTTGATTTTGGAATGTTCAGTGACTCGATGGGTACCTGATGAGTCTTAAATTGACATCTGTAGCATTTCATGTTCTTTTGTATAATGGGAAGAACTGGGTGGTTACATATAATTGATGTATATTGTTTGATGTTACAACAATTACCAATTAACTTAAAATGTAAAAGTTGATTATTTATTTAATGTGATGTATTTTGTATAGGATCTTACTACACTACTTGGACTCCTAGTGATGCTCCTGTGTTCAGCCTCTACTGCACTGGGATTACAGGGGAGAGCCACTATGCCTAGTCTCAGTGGCCGGCTCAGTGCACGGGGCATGGGGGGGTGGGGTTAGTGTAGCATGTGGGGCTGGAGATCAAACCCAGTGCCTGCAATTGCCTCGGCAGGTGCTTAGTTCACTGAGCCTAATGGCAACAGTGGTTTCTGATGCTGGCCCTCTTTAGTTGACATTCTGTCACGATGGTAACTCAAATCAAATAGAAGAAAATTCAAAGCATTTCAGATCAGCTGCACATAATGTACATTTTAAATTTAGAAAAATATTCTTTTACCTGTAAAAAAGAATCTTCTATGACCTGAACTTTGAAAGGCAGAGCTGTGGCTATTTTACTAGATAACAAGCTTGCAGAAGAAGATGCTAATTAAGAGGTCACTGGGTTTGTTGTTACAGAAGTGGATGAGAAATCAAATTAGTATGAATATGTTTATCTTGAATATCTGTTGAAAGTATCTTATGTTAGAAGCTGCTATTCTCACAAAGAAAGCTAGGTAAATATTAATGCATGGTCCATAAATTAGAGGAAAGCCCAAGATATGAATAAGCTTGGCTACAAGTTGTCTTGGCGATTCCTGCAATCTAAAATTATACAAAAACTTAGATACCTGAGCACATTATATAACATGCTGTATACTTGTGATTTTAAAAACCAAAATTAATAGAATTTCAATGTATTAAAACAAAATGTGTCATTTCCATGGGATTGTTTAGCTTAACAGAATTAGTGGAACAAGCACATCTTTAGGAAAAGTGTTTATGTTTAAAAAACTGTAGATACTGAATAAAAGATCTTAAAAAAGAAAAAAATAATAACCAAAAAAATTTTCCTTCAACTTTGGATCGCTAGTATATGTAAGATGACAATAAGTATTCCAAGAAAACTAAAACAAAACAAAATCTTCCTTTAGAGTTCTTAAGGGTGTTGGAAAATGGGTTCAACAAAGTCAGTAGATTTTCTTCACCATAAGATTACTTGAGCATTATAAAAGTTTTAGGTAGGATAGCAAGATTTATGGCATCATTGAGTAAAGATTTCTTTATTCAAAGAAAACTTGTGAACAACTATTAGAAAATAATTTGAAAATTTGGAAGACAGGAAAAATTATAAAAATGTCCTTTATAAGGAGGTCAAATATAAAAAGAAATCATTTTGGAGGAAATATTTTAAACACACACACACTAGGTATTCCTTCTGACCATTAAGGTTTAAGCCCGATTGCAGTGTGTACTTCCTTCCAGTCACGCCTTGTAGAAACATGTGTGGCCACCATCCTGGAAAATGATGTGAAGATTTGTGCGCTGAACTTCCTCAAGACTCCATTTTCCTATCATCTATCGCTCCAATACCTTCATTCTCTCTTGTTGTAGACAAAGCAAAAGAAAAGAATAAGTACTTCTCAGAAAAAGTACAAATTGCCAACAAATACACCAAGAGGTGTTAAACATCACTTCTCATTCAAAAAAATGCAAAGTAAATCAACACTGAGATTTGGTCATACCATGAACAGCCATCATCCTCAAAAAAATCATATAATAACAAATGCTAGTAAGATTCCCAGGAGAAACAAACCCTTCTATATTTTTGGAGAGGTCGTGAACTAATAGATCCACTATAGAAATCAATGTGGGAATTCCTCAAAAACCTTAAAATAGAAATTCCATTCCACCTAGCTAGTTCCCTCCTAAATATCTTCCTGGAAGAGTTATAGACAGCATATTACAGTGATACATGAGTACCTATGTTCATAGCAGCTCATTCAGGACCTCTAAAACCAGATGAGGCCTATATGTCCTTCAGCAGATGAATGTATAAAGAAAGTGTAGTATTTTTTTTTTTTTTTTTGTCTTTTTGAGACAGGGTCTCGCTATGCAGTTGAGGCTGGCCTTGAGCTCACTTTAGTAGCCCAGGCTGGTCTCGAACTCGCACCGATCCTCCTGCCTCAGCCTCCCGAGTGCTGGGATTACAAGCGTGAGCCATCACACCCGGCTGAAAGTGTAGTATTTACTCACAGTGAGTTTCTGCCCTGTCAAAATGAAGGAAAAATGAGTCATTTATGGGAAAATGAATTCACCCTGAGACTAAAATTTTAAGCAAATTAACTGAGATGCACAAACTTAACAACTGCATGATTTCTCTTATGTGAGAAACCCAAAATATAAATAAAGAACAGAAGGAAAAACAGATCATCAGAATCAGAAAGGTAAAACTTTCTGTGATGGGAAAAGGGTCAAGTGATGGAGGGCATGGGTTGAGAATAGAAGGGGATGGAGAGTTAAGATGTTTATGTACAGGTGCAAATTCGCCCCATGGTAATTACCATGACCAAACATACTAGGGACATATAAAAAAACAGAGTTATAACATATTTTTTTTTTGATGCCAGGTATCTAAGTAAGGACTTTGTGGTTGCCAGACAGGCACCTATGCTACTGGGCTATCTCTCCAGCTAGTTTTCTAATGTAACTTCTACTGGACTGGGGTTTAGGTTGGTGGTAAAGATCTTGTCTAGCATGCACATCCCTGGACTGCCTCCATAGTGGAACAAAATAGCTAGTGTGACAAAAATAAGGAAACAAAGAGGAACTCCTTTTCTGTTAATGACCTCCAAATCCCTGGAAATGTTGGCTCCCATAGCTTCTGTTTATATCCTCGTCTATGAACCTCCCATGCACTCCTGGATGTACCATGGCTCTGAGCTTCAGCCTGCCCATCACCTGCTGCCCGCTGGAAGCAGGTTTTTCCCAATAGCACACCCATCGGACCCCTTTCAATCCTCATCTCACTTGCCCCCAGAGTTCTACTTATCTGACTGCATGACGTGTCTTACAATCAACATTTGAATAGTTCTGGTAATGGTAATTGACACCAGTAGCACTCTGTCATTTCAATTTTTATAATTTTAAAATGTCAATATCGCCCATGTTTTATCTTTTGTCCTCTTTTCTTAGTTTAGAAGTTATTAAAGTATCTGATTCTTACTAGAAAGCTTAAATTCTATTATACACTAATACTCACTGGAAGTATAACCAGGCTTACTTTCTGAGCTGATGATCCCAAACTTAAGGGAGAGTAGATTCTGCAAATCTCCCATTCTTGATACATGTAAGGTGTAATTTTTATTTTTTTATTACTTCATCACATGTGTCATTTAACACATATGTGTAGTACCATAGCAGTTTAACACATTAAGAGATTTTATGAGCCTGTTAATGAATCCCCTTTCTAATTCCCCTTTAACCCAACAGGACAATATCCTGCTTCTATTTTTTCTCAGTTTAAACCACATTATCTATTCACCTCAGCTACTTCAAGTGTAGAATCGAAATGATCACTGTGTCTCATATAGTTGTGGCAAGAATAGGATGAGATGATGTACTTGAAAGGCTTAGAACACAGCAGGGGGATATTATTATTTTTGGAATTATTATTTTATTACTACTAATATTATGAAATGCTATAAGTTACAGTTGGAAAATAATCACTACTAACTTTATTTGCAATTATAACAATAATAGTTTAGAATTGACCTTGATCTGATCTGCTAAATTTGCATTTTTCAGTAGCTACTCTGCCATGAATGAAGAGGATATGGACCAACTCAATGTGAGAGATCCCAGCTTAATTTAGAACTGCAGACAGCTGTAGTATGCTGTGCGTTTTTCAAAATTTTAATTAAAAAGTACCCACAGGCTATTCTTTATCAGAAGGATAACTTTATACTTACTAAGTCAAATGTAAGAACTTATTTGTTCATTAATGAAGCTATCCCATGCCTTTATATTAATATAAAATTTCCTAGTTTATTACATGCAAATTCAACATCATTTTAGAAATTTAATTTTGAAGACTAAATATTCCCCTCAAAATATGAAATTACTGCTTTGAAAATATTTGAATCATTGCAGCACTTGCTTTGAAACATATGACTAGTTTGAAGTAATAAAGTGTCCATGCTGAAAGCCTTGACTGAAGTGTGATTTCCACAGCGGACTCACCAAACACATATTTAAAGGGAGGGACTATCTTAAAAAGCACTTGACCTATAAGGAAACGAAACTTTCCTTTTGTGTGATTCCCAATTTAAGATGGCATTAGACAAAAAGTTGTATTTGACCTCTTCCCACATGATTTCTAAAATATTTCTTAAGATTCAGAAAAAAAAATCCATCAACACATTTAGTCTTACAACTAAACCTAATACACAAATTGCCTGACTATAGAAGGAAATTCTTCCAACTTTTGATAGGGACAAAAACAAAACAAAACATATTTTGAACCTTAACCCTCACACAGTTGTAAAACTGCTGATTTACGTTCAATTTGCAGAGACAAAATTCAGTTGAAACCTTTTCATGAGACAAAATAAAGACTTAAGAGTTATAAAAGTGTGATGATTTGTGGAGATTAAGCCTCTACTCTGGAGAGGAAATACTCACCTTAGTTATTTTTGTTTAAATGTACACAATGATAAATAGCGTTGACTTATCCTTAAACAACTTATCCATACAGATAAATATCACACTTATTTTTGTGTGAATAACATGTACTTTTAAGGATAAAAAATATTTAAAATTTTCCTTATACATAGTTGTTGATTCTCATTAAATCACTTTGTCCTCCAAATGGTTTGTCTGGAATTTTATAGCATAAATCACACTTCTGCAGTAATCTCTAGTGTTTTTTGTTATTGATAGCTTTTCATACAATGCCTAAAGTTCCCATTTCATTATATTCACCTTATTAACTCAATAAAATAATATACAACTCTGTAGGAAGTACTGAGTTCTATAAATGAAAGAAAATTTGCCATCTGCTCACATCAGCTGGGAAAAACAACTTTTCCCATCTACACAAAAATCTGTAAGCTGTTTATTAGGAAGGACTTTATTAGTCTTTAAGAATCATGACAAGAAGATTCAATTTACAGTTTTTTCTCAATAAGTTTCAATTGTGAACAGTGTCATGATTTGCTGTATTAAAAATATTCCGACAACTCTTTAAATTAAAACATAGACATAAATATAACCCATGACATTAAGTGAATTTAGTATGTCAGAAATATTTATGTATACTATCATGATGATTATGTATTAATGTTTCATAAATTCAAATTTAATTGTGAATATATAAATTTTCAGAACAATAACTACACATATTACTCAGTATTTATTTTCCAGATCACTTACAACTGGCTTATTTGAGAAAGAAATGCAAGGAAGGTAAGGAAGGAGAGCAGAAGAGAAGGAAGGAACTAGACTAAGAAAAATAGTTTTTAACATTTGGTCAGTTCAAATCCTTGTTATTTTCTTTCTCCATTTCACAAGCTGAATTGCTTTTGCTACCCCTGGTGGTGTGGCTCATGTCTTAATTCACCATAATTTGCTGTGTAGCCTTAAATATTTAACTTTTATTTTTTTGTCTTTTTTGAGACAGGGTCTTGCTATGCAATTCAGGCTGGCCTTGAGCTCACTTTGGTAGCCCAGGCTGGTCTCAAACTCGCACCAATCCTCCTGCCTCAGCCTCCCGAGTGCTGGGATTACAGGCGTGCACCACCACGCCCAGCTAATATTTCACTTTTTAATCTATTAGTTTAATCTTCTTTGTTCAAAAAATAAAAGAGCTTGGCTAGAACACTTGAAGCAATGAAATGCTGAAATAATGCTTAATCAAGTTTGGTTGTCTACTTTTTAATATCATCTAAAATCTAAATACACCTCTCAATAGCTTATTTTATGTAGCTTTGTACTTAAAAATGATTGTTTTAGTAAATATATAAATTAATTTATTTTGTTAACAGTTGGCATCAGATTGTGAGTCATTCTGTAATATGATAAGCTATATTATTTGCTGGTTGTATAAATTGTATGAATAGCCTCTATGCAATATAATGTATTGAAAATGAATAATTTAGATAAACAATAAATTAAATCATAAAAGAAAGTTCAGAGCCATTTCTCTCAGTATTAAATCATATCTTGGCAGTTATAGCAACAGTAATTTTAGGATCATTCTTAATGTATTCCTATGTTGGAAAGATTATTTTTTTTGACTACTTTTGCCTCAAGTTGCCAGCAATTATTTTTCAGTTTCTTATTTGTATCCTATATTCCAATGGATTAGTCAAAATTTTGATTCTGCCTCAACATGATGCCACACCTCTCTATAGTATTATTTGATTGGCAAGAAAGCTGGCTCCACATGAAACCTTTATCATGTTGCCACATATTGAAGCATTCTTCTGACACTGTACTTGTCATATATTCTATGTAAAAACCAGTCAGAATGTTCTGAAAACCATAGCAATCTATATTTTCTAAGGAAGAAAAAGACACAGCAACTCCTTTAGACACAGTACATTTGGGGAAATTGTCTAAATGACACCTGCAACTCTTCATTTTTTTTTTTTTTTTTTTTTTTTTTTTTTAGTATCAAACATTGTGCACTCTGTGACATATCAGCTGACTGGGCTTATGGTCCCAGTCCAGTCCACTGCCTGTTACTGTTCCTCCTATGAGCTGACACTTATTTTGACATTTGAAGAGGTTGAATTCAAAGGAATACTTTTATATTCTGACGTCTGATTACATGGAGATCAAACATCAGTGGACATGACGAAGTTTCACAGGGACACAGTAACACTCACCGCTCTGTTTTCTATGGCTTCTTACGTGTGCCCCCTAGTGTCAGGCAGACACAGCCAAGATCACATGACCCAGGGCTCCCGTACACCTACTATTTGGCCCTTTGCAGAAAAGGTTGCTCATTTTCTCTATAATTTCTGGATACACATCTCAGATTCCATCACATAGGCAAATAGTGGGGTAATTTCCACATAGAATGGCCATTACCGTATCTGTGAGGGAGCCCGTTGTTCCTGTCCATGTCTGTGTGGATGTGTTCAGGCATGATTTAGATTACACGATGGAACTATACCAAGAAGGCGCATCTGCAAAGAGTTTTTTTCAGCCTTCTTCTGTGGGGACCTAGTTTAGTGTTCATATGAATCATACCTCTTCAATTAACCAGGGATTATTTCCTTCACTGTTCCAGAAGTAGCAGGTATCTAGTGAAAGGACATAGAGATTGGGACATGAGAGGAAGCAAACCAAGGGGTCGTGTCTGGAATAGATACAGAAAAATGCTGATTCCAGTTCTAACTCGCAGTTTATTCAGAGGGTAAAAATAAAATTCATCTTTAAAACCAATTCTTGGCAAATTTTAAACACAGGTTTCCAAAAGATAATGGTGGCCCACCTACATATATCATTGATGATGATAATAACAGCACCAAAATTTTATATATCTCTCAAGATTGACAATTTAGAAAAATCATCTGAGTAGTGACTACTTACATAAATAGTAAGTAATGCTTCACTTAGCGTAGCATTTCCTACAGAATGCAGTGATGTAAACACACCTTGCAGCGATACAGTGTGAACTGATCATGGCTGAGACCCAGTTTTTCTTTCTGAGTGAGAGCTCACTGCAGCTTAATAAAAGCACCAGCCATCAATAAGCATATACATTGTTTTCATTTTTACTACAAATAGAGCAAGCATTATAATAGTAGAGATCACAGTATTAGAGTTATGGTGATATTTTACATTTTTACTTTAGACTTTGCAAATTCTATCTACACAAGACATTTTTAATTATGTATCTTTGACACTTTATTTGTTGGCAAAGTGTTATGCTGTGATCACTAAACCATTTTCTTCATCATTTGACTAGCATATATCACTGTTGACTCTGTCTGGAGTAATTTCAGCAGTTTTTTTTTTTTTCTAAATTGGGATGTTTTGATAGTAAAATGCAGAACTATTAGTTATGACATCAGGGGAATAGAGGTAAATCAAAGTAATCTCATGCCATCTAGGACCATTTAACAGTAATTACCAGGATTTATGGTTGTCATAGTTAATGGCCCATTTGGATAACAATTCTAAATATTAAAGCAAAATTTTCTCACTAGTCCAGACAATACATTTTCTTAAATGAAGTTCTTTCTACAAAACAATAAAGGTGTACTTTTATACACAAGTGATCTTTTGGTAAAACCACTGAGATAATTTTGGTAAGACTTAGCTAAGAAAATCTAGCATGATAACTTAATTATAGGTATTAAGCATTTTCTCTAGTAGTTGCTTATATGCTTAAATAAAATTAATTCTATTTTATTGCTATATTTAATAATTTTGCTAAGTTATTCTGAGACTACATACTCAGCAGAATATATAATCAAATTTTAAAGGACATGGAGATTTGAAATTAAAGAAATTAAAAATAATATTAAAATAAAATAAAATGAAGGACTATGATAAATTCTTATGGTTTATTGTGATACAATAAGCAAGTGGGTCCTTTCAAACTAAATCCGTGTGGCTACAAGGGCAGACTGATTTCAGAAAGGAGCATCGTGGAACAGCCTTCCACTCGAGGCCTTCACTTTGTGGATGATAAAACCTCAGTGTAGTTCACGGTACTAATTAGGCCTCCTTAGTTGCAAGAGTTATAAATTCAACTCAAGAAGCCTTAGAAAAGAATGAGGATTTATTAGCTGTAACAGCTGAAAACTCCATTATAACTTCTGAATAAACTATGACAGGGCTGAAGAATCAAAATCTGTCACAGACTCTTCTCGTTCTGTCTGCCTCTTGTGCCCTCCTTAACGCAGAACGGCTCCTCCTAAGGATAACGTGGCTGCCAGAAACTGCCGGCAAATGTCCTCATCACAGGATTTGGTGGAAGGAATCAGACTTGAGAATTAAAAGTTGGGGCGTGAGACTCGTGAACTCAGATTCGGGAACTTTCCCACCCCCAAGCTATTTGTGCAGAACGAGATCCACGGCTCAGCCAAGGCCGTGCTGCACGCCAATCTGCAGATTTTTGGGAAGGAGCTTGCCGTGCCTGGCATGTGTGCACTGGTGAGGCAGAAAAGGCATTTTTTGCAAATATCCCTTTCTTCTCACAGAAAGTGTCGTGATGGGAAAAGGTGGGACATAATTCTAAGTAAAGCAGCATGTGCACAGCGCCGTGCCTTTTTCACAGATACAGACTTTGTGTTTCACTTTGAGTGAATTATTCTGTGTAAGAATTACATAAAATAGTTGAACATTAAACCACAGTATAATTATATGAATGTAAAAAAGATACATATTAGCATGTATAAATGCTGTGGTGTATACATGACATGTTGATTCTGCTACTTGGAGTACATCAAGATACATGATTTAAAATACACTAACAGTAATTCCTCTTTCTGGAGAGGTCAAATACAAGGTATATATTAGATAAACTGTGTTGTGCCTCTGGATCATTAAGGTATTAATCAAGAATATTAAAAATAATGAGCAAAATTCTTAGCCACAATAGGATTTATCAGAGAACACACCTGCATTTGGTTTATTTTAATAAACTAAAAAGATGACCATATGATTTTCAAAGAAAAATTTCTTCATATTCATTTCTCCAATTACATCTAAGCATAGTTCTGTTTGAATGGCACTTACATAATTAATAACATCTTTATTTTTTATTTAGGCATTTTAGTGTAAACTAGACCATCAGTATATTCATTTAAATTCTCCTTTGCATGGCAGCATATTTACTCAAAACATTAGATGAGAAGCACAGAGTTCAGCATTCTACTATGTATTTTTGTAACCATGAATATCTATTTATGTGTTTATATCAACAAATGCTTAATTTTAATGAAGGAGACAAAGCAAAGTTGACAAATTAAAATTTTTACTTTCATAGTGACAAAATTTCCAAGTGTTTATTAATGTATAATTAAGCCTATTAGGTATTCTTTGACATATTTATGGAGAATGAAAGAAAAAATTCACTGTCTTCTTAGCTACAAAAGACTACTAAATCTCAAACTAAAGTGGTCATAAGGTGCCAGCATTTGTTTAAGTAAAACTGACCCACAACTGTGTCTGTCATTCAGTTGCTAACAGTAAGCATTTGAAGTATTTTTCAGATACATAAGCAAAAATCTCTCCAGAAGAAGGTCCACACTGCTGGATAAATGGTAAATGTCTATCAAAATCAGAAAGCAAAATTTACTACATGCTACACAGATAATTTGTCCTACACTGTGGACCTTGATTTCTTCCCGATAGCCCAAGGTCTACAAGAGGTAAACCAACTGTATACACTTATAAATTCAAATTTTATTTTGTTCTATTTAAGGATTATTGCAAGGCCATGTTTCACTCTGTGACATATTATGCAGGAATGTCTTAGTATTTTTAAACTGATTATGTATATGATGCCTTCATTTTTTAAGAGTTGGTTTTACTAACCGAAGCTTCTTTAGCAATTCATCATATTTCATCTTAAAGTAGTAAAGGGAAGGCCTCAAAAGTTGAATCCGAATACAGCTTTTACCCTCAAGTCCTTAAATTGAATTTCATAGCATTGGTTATTAGGGCAATTTTTCTGAAAATATAAATAAGTAGAACTTGCAACTGCTCTAAGTCATATAGGAAGATAAATTTTTCCAATTATATCTTGTTTACTGTTTTGCTCTTTCTTCCCTGTAGATTAAGAAGTTCTGCATTTCTTAAATGTCTTACTTCTGGTAGGAGAAAAAAATGACTGAATTCTCTCATAATAAAGACCTTTCTGTGCAGCCAATGATTTAAATAAAGAATATACTTGGAAGAATATTTACAATTATATCTAGTATAATAACTGAAAATCATAAATAGCTTGTTATTATATGAAGGTTACTATATAGCTAGGGAAAATTTAATAAGGGCTGTTTATCTAAATGTTTATTTATACTGATTTAACTGATGTTTTATTTAATGAGTAATTCCTTTTAGTGAGGGAGTGCATTTCTTTATAGAGGTTAAACATAGTTAAAAATAGGTAAGATAGATGTCTAAACAGGGAAAGCTTTTGAAAGCTATAAGAAAACACAAATTTTTAGATTACCAATTTTAAATGGAAATCTTTACAAAGTATTATTATAAATTTTCCTACATTTATTTGTTTCAGTAAAAATCTTTCTGAACTCAAATGTGAGTTTACAAAAATCAACTAAGGTAGTCCTAGGATAATTATAAAATCTAACTTCAAGAATAATCAGGATGGAAAGCATTGATTTTAAATCTTCCTAAGTACAGGGAGACAGAGACAAATATTATATATTATATCATATATTATATATTATATATTATTGTTGCTTCTCTCAGTAATTTCTTTTATATGTATTTGGTATAGGATTTTGGACTCATAGTGATCTTCGGGTTCTCAGCCTTCCCAGAGTTGGGATTATAGGTGTGCATCACCACACTGGGTCTGGGCAGTAAGCTCAGCTGCCCAAGGGCAGGGCCAGCGTGGCATGTAGCGTGGGATATGGAACACTGCTTCTATGCTTGCTTATGCAGGCTCTCAGTCCACTGAGCTCTCTCACCCACCCTATCTGTAATTTCTTGTTGCTTTCCTTCCGACTACCTTGGCATGAGTATTCCTCTTTTTATCAATGGAATCAGCCATCATCCTTCATCCTAAACCTCATTCTGTTCTGCTTTTTGAGGGACCTCTTCAATTTTGGTCTCTGTCCATCTACTCTCCTTTAACAACGCATTTAAATGGTCTTTCTTCTTAGTTTCAAGCAAACAAGGGTAATTACGCTTCTGATCATTCTCATTGCCTCGAAGGGAAACTTGCCACCTCAGCAGGAGGCATGTTGAGTGGTCTGGTGGCATCTAAGCTGTCACAGTAACATCAGCAACTCAGAGATCAGCTGTGTGGCTTGTGTTCCAGGCTTTGTGCTGGAGGATTGACGTGTCTTACTTACTTGGTTGTTTTGCACATTAGACTATGGGATAAATGTTATCATTATAAATAAGCAAATGAGACATGGAGAATCTAAGTTTCATTCACAGACGCCCCACTGTAAGAAGTAAAACCAACATTTTAATGGCTATTGTTCTGACATAAAAAGTGTGTTCACAGACACACCTCTAAGATGTCTCTTGTGTCTCACAGAGCCTTTTAGAAAACAGCACCCATCTCTACTTGAAACCAAAATCATGCTATTTGAAAGCAAATTTAATTAACTATATCTCCTTAGAGTCACTTGACTTCTTACAGTAAGAATTACAATTGAATAAAATGGACAGAGCTTTGGTTTTTGACAATCAGATGTATCACTTCTAATACTCCAACTGACTACCTATTTGCACCATTCTACAGTTTATTCAATTTGTGCATTCCAAATATAACAGTGAACATGAAGAATGAGATTGTTGCTTGATATCTCACTAAAATATTGTTTATAAATATATTTTAAGCTTCATTTATCATAATTTGTATAATAATAAGCTAAAATACATTTTAAATTACCATTCATAATAGTTTATTCGGTGGTAAAAATTATGTGCTGATGATTTAGACATGTTTGGTAAAATTACTTTTCATTCAAAGCATTTGTCTGCTTACTCTTTGGGCAGCATAGGCCATCAGAAGAGGATAACAACTAAAGATAAGGTTATTGAAGTTGACTACCAAGCATTTTACTAGGAGTTTTATAATAAAGAATTAACATGACATACACAGTGCTAAGGACAACGACTGACACACAGTCAGTACTATTGAGGTGTTTGACACTTACACGATTACCATCTGGAACAATAGAGCAATGCTAATATGTGTTGGATTAATCTTAGTAATTCTTCCCCCTGAAAGTCTTCGCTGCCTACCACATCACACAGATAAGATAGCTCTCAGGCATAGAACTAGGGTGACATATTGTGGAAGACCAAATCATCTGTATCCAGCTACTTCTCTTTAAACAAGAGACTAAGATGCCACATTAAGTTTAGCTTTCCTATTTATGTGAAATGACTACTAAAGATGGTAAGCGTTTGATTTTTCCAATTTAAAATGCATCTTACCTAATAATATACAAAAATTCCACATATCTATGATTAAAGCAATAAATATTTTTGTATAGACACACATGTACCAAGACCCACAATCTTATCCAAATCCTTGGTAAAACCCAAAGGGAAAGCGCTAAAATGTTGAGTTATCTCTGCATTGTACATTAGCAAGAGACTTTTTTTATTGCATAAATATTTTAATCATTTACATTTCTTCACATTTAATGTGTGTTACTTCTACCAATAGAAAAAAGAAAAAAATTATTTTTGAAAATGTGCTTTAGCAAAATGAAAAAAACAAACCCTAAGTAAGATTTTCCATCAGCTTAAAGCGAGTCTTGAACTAAAGGAAGCTGATGCCACCTCTAAGGAAAGAGACAGACGATACAGATGGAAAAATATGCACTTTGCACCAGGTCAAGGCTGTAGACAAAATTCATACCATATTCGAGTCAATGTGGTAGTGGTGTGACCCCACCCCCTGACAGCCAGGAGATGTCCCCCTTACGAAGCACAGACTATTTTACAAGGACCTGCCTCTCCTCCTTGTTCTTCCCTAACAAATGTAACATGGAGAGTGCAAGATTGACAGCTTGTTAAAAGCTAATTAGGGAGACCAAGAAAGAAGCAAATGTGGTGCGACCGAGTGGGCACAGTTTTCTCCCTCAATTATGCTGAAGACAAAACCTCTCGTAAATTCAAGTGGGAACCAAGCACATTTTTTATACTGAAATATAATGTTAATATCTGTTAAGAGGAGAAATTCTGTGTATATATATATATATATATATATATATATATATATATATATTAGAATAAACAACTTTGCTTGGCATTTAAAATATGTGCATATTTTTTACACCAGAAAATGCCATTCCACCTCATTAAATTATGTCAAGAATCATAGCTAAAACTCAACACAGACTGTCACCAAGCATCACACAAATAATATAGCATGGGCTGGCAGCTGAATACTACAGACTGTGCAAATAATGACAAGGAGAGCTTTTATTCCCAAACCACTTAGTGCAGATTCCAGCCAGCTCTGCACACTCCAGAGGCAACAGCATTATGCACAGAGAAATTAGGTTTACACCCACATCAAGAAATGCATTTGCTAGGATAGAGGTGTAGGAGGCAATACTGATAGCTGCTCAGATGTAACCAAGGACACCAGAGTGTGCAGTTTCCAGCTCCTGTTCCTACCTTGCCCTCCATGGGGAACCCAGATATGAGAGAAAATACTAACCTTTTTCAGAATTTTCCAAAAGACTCCTGAAATCAAGCAGATGAGGCACAGATTAGAGCATTCCATCAAACTCCGTTATTGACTTTCAAATCAGGTTAAATGAAGCCCAGATTGGATGAAAGCAACCCAATCACATTTCCATTTAAGTCCAGGTAAAGAGGACTTAAGAGCTGAAATTCACACAGTGGGCTCCATCTCAAAATTTATCAAATTTAAGGTTACTTGAAGGGATTCTAGCCAGATAGAACAAATAACAATATTCCATTAAACCTCTCTTCATTATATATCCATTTATACACATGCTCACTACTGGAAACATCTCTGCTCAGCGAATATGGATTGGCTATGCCCGTTATCTTCAAGAAGCTAATGAGCTAGGAATGAACAAAGAGAGCTAAAACACAGGGCCTTAGATGAGCAGGGCTGAAAGCCCTGGAGCAGAGCAAAGAGGTGGCAAAGAAGATGGAGGGAGGGTGGTAGAAGGCAGCCTTCCTTGGGAATTGCATACAGTCCAGCTGACTCTAAACTTATGAGAAGAGTGTGTTGGGAAACTTGGTCAGACCACACTCTCTTACCCCACCATTCATATTCAGCCCCTTGCCTTGAACACCCTGGAAGCACGGAGCATGGTAACTGACCAAAAAGCTTTTCAGTGTAAGCAACATCTGCAGAAGCAGAGAAGTTGCCCTTCCCAGTTGCTTCTGAAAGAGCAACTCAGAACACCAAGTGCATACAGTAGAAGTGCCTGCTGACCTTCTTCTCCTTCTTCTTCTTCCCCTTCTTCTTCTTCTTCCCCTTCTTCTTCTTCTTCTTCTTCTTCTTCTTCTTCTTCTTCTTCTTCTTCTTCTTCTTCTTCTTCTTCTTCTTCTTCTTCTTCTTCT
>PVJA010030122.1:0-26076 GCA_004027025.1 Myocastor coypus
AGGTATAGAGGAACTCAGATCAGGAAAAAAAAAAAAAACCCTGAAGTTAAAAAATCTCTGAATTATACAGGAAACCATAACAGAAATAAAATCTGAAGTAAAAAAAAGAAATCTCTGAATTAACAGCATCTAAAGTAAAGGCACAACTGCAGAAAGGTAAAGAGGAAAACAGATCAGTAAAAATCTCTGAAGTAGAAAAAGAAAGAATAACTATAATGAAAGAATTAATAAATGCTTCTGAAGAAGACAATGATAAAAAATGGAGAATAGAAAATGATAGAAATAAATTGCATACAGGAGTTTCAAAGAGATATCCAAGGAAATAAAATCTCAATCACAAGCTGGCAGAACCATATAAATGAAAGAGAAAAAGAAGTTTCAGATCTTGGAAGACACAGTCACAGCTAATGAAAAAGTAAGAAAAGATTGCTTAAAAACAACTAGGATTCAGGAAAAAATAATCAAACATCTGCAAGATGATGCACGGATGAACAATATGAAATTAAAAAGCATCAAAGAGAAAGAAGACATCAATACAAATGATATAAAAAGAATATGAGCAGAAATAATAGAAGAAAAGTCCCCAAATATGAGAAAATGTACTGACATTCAGTAACTACAACATACAGAACTCTAAATAACATCAATCCAACTAAAAACATATTCAGACATATAATAGTTAAGATCCCAGAAATCCAGCAGAATAATACACTAAAAGACACTAGAGAAAAGAAACAGATCACATTTAAAGAAAAACCCATCAGAATAATGGCACATTTCTCTTCACAAACCATGAAATCAAGAAGAGCATGGAGCAGAGGGCTTCAAGTCCTGAATGAATACAAATTCCAGCTCAGATAGTTGTACCCTGCAAAACTCCTTTTGAAGTTTCATGGAGAAATGAAACAATTCCATGACAAGGAAGAACTAAAGAATTTCATGATGAAAAGCCAACCGTACACAGAGTACTAAAAGATGTTCTATAGAAGGACCAAAGTGACCCAAACTACACAAATGAAAACAAAAAGAACCCACCAAATAGGGAAAACAATGAACCACAGAAGAAAAAGGCCTAGCAACAGCAGGTAAATAACATATCAAGCATGCGTCAATATATCTCAATGATAACCATCAATGTTAATGGACTTAATTTACCAATTCAAAGAAATAGATTGATTCAACATAACAAATAGCTCTGGCCAAGAATGTGACTACCCTGGGCCTGCTGGAAACTAATTCAACCCAGCATCAGACCCAGCACATTAAGTGAGACAGCCCTGGCCACACGAGAAACTCATTCAGCCCAGCAACAAAGCCCAGCATGTGAGTGGAAATTCATCAGTCTCACACACCCAGTGTGGAAAACTGCCACAGAACTCCCTGCAGAGAGACTAGAGTCAAGAACCATCCAGCTGATCCACAAGCAGAACATCTTGCCAGAGTAACACAGCACGTTCATCTCAAGGGCTAAGCAACCAGACACAAGCCAAACCCACCTGAGGAAGGTTAAAGATCTAATGTTAAGGTAAGAAGAACTCTACCAAAACGCTATGCCAAATGTGAGAAGACAGAGCTATACAAAATGACAACAAAAAGGAGCAAAATGTGCTCTCAGGTCCGAAGCCCACCCAGAATAAATACAGCAGACAACAGCATAGAAGAAATTGGAAATCACACCCATGAAATCTCTGAAATAATAGTATCAGAAGTAAAGAAACAACTTCAGAAAGGCATAGAGGAAATTAGATCAGAAATAATTTCTGAAGTAAAAAAAGAAATAACATCTACAATAAAAGAAATACTAAGGGCTTCTAGAGAAGACAGTGATAAAAAAAATAGAGGAGAATAGAAAAATGATGAAATTCTTGCATGAGCAATATAGGAAAGTAATAGAATGTATCAAGCAGATTCAAAGTGCTATAGAGGACATTGAAACCTCAATCACAAGGTGGCAAAGCCCTTGAGTGAGTTTCCAGCAGGTCCAGTGTAGTCTACCTCACACGCCAGGTCTAGTTGCTGGGTCAGATAAGTTTCCAGCAGTCTCACTCACAAGCCAGGCCTGGTTGCTGGGTCGAATGAGTTTCTGGTGTGCACATGGTTTTCCCACCCACCTGCCAGGCCTGCTTGCTGAGTTGAATGAGTTTCCTGTGGGCCCCAAGTCAACAGCTTCTTATATGGTCAGTTGTGCTGACAACCCACTACTACTATGGACGATTGCACCATGCATACAACTACTTTCTCTTAGTTCAATGAAAAAATATATTTGTACTCATAGTGTTTAGGAAAGTTATGTCTGCATCTTCTACTGTGAACAGCTCCTATGAGGAGAAAAATATGCATTGTATTAACTATTGTGGCTAGCCTACTAATGTGTTTGAAAACTGTCTTGTTATTTCTCATTAAAATTAATAAAATAGTAGCCGGGCGTGGTGGCTCACGCCTGTAATCCCAGCACTCGGGAGGCTGAGGCAGGAGGATTGGTGCGAGTTCAAGACCAGCCTGAGCTACAAAAGTGAGCTCAAGGCCGGCCTGAACTGCACAGCGAGACCCTGTCTCAAAAAGACAAAAAAAAAATTAATAAAATAAAAAAGCATTCAGAAATTACAAAATTCAACAATATACAATCATCGATAATAGATAACAAGCACACTTCACTTTGGCTACTAGGGTGATACCATGTTTGTATTCCAAGGATTTCCTGTATACAAATATCCTAGAAATGATAATCAAGAAAAACAGACCACTGAACATCTTGCTCACACGACATTCAGAAACACAACTTGAGTAGATTGTTTCATAGTAAACTTTCTCATAAGTAGGAGTACATTCTAAAGTAATGGTAACAATTATGACATAATAACTACCTAAGCAATAATGGCCATTTATTTTCACTGTAGGTATTATGTACTGTCCATACTCTTGTATTACCTTCATTGCAGTAAAACTTATTTTACACCAGTCCTACCACAAATACAAGAGGAATGTGTTGTTCTATAACATTATGATGGTTTGAATTATTTTATGGTATCATTATCATATCTTTTGTTGACTAAAACATTGTAAAGTGGCACATTTCTATACTAAAAGATTCTATACTAAAAGCTTTAGAGGTTCAAGTGCCTCAGTCCAATCTGCTCACTTTTAAGACATAGAAAGAGTTCTAATAAGTCACACAGCCATAATATTATTGTGATATGCAAATGGTAAATTTCATAATCTGATGGGCCAGGTAATATTCTGTGCTCACCATAAAATGCCCAACTTTCATAGTAAAATGTTGATCAAGAACCTCATTACAAAGGAAATTAATAATCAGCCCTGGTTTGCAGTAATGTGTTGATGTCTATAGCATACCTTAAATGGATTACACATCTGACATGCTGAAGTCATTTTCCAATAAATTAGGTAAGCACTCAAGGAATTACTCTCATAGCATACTTAGTGTATGGCATTTTTAGGACATCTGACTAGAACATACCAGATAAAGAAAAGAAAATTGTATTCATGAAATAGTGTTGACTAAATAAACCACAGTGTGAGCATCTCAATCCAGAGCTAGGAATTTAAGCACAATAATCAATTGGAATTGAGTATTTGGTGGAGCCATCTCAGGTCTCACAGTTCTCTGATTACTAATTTGTTTGTACTTTAGTAGTTGTTCCCAAAGTCAGAAGCATCATAAATCACAATATGTGCTTTGTTCTAATATCTTTTGTTCTTCACAGTTTGCAAAGCAGCAGAACTATGACAATGGGTAAAGGGAAAATGTAACTATAATCCAGAGTCGTTATACAAAACTAAAGTGAAAATGAGAGACCTTCATCTACCTGTGGAGAATCCAGACAAGAATAAGAATCCCTGGGCAAGAAGGTTAATTGGATTTGAATAAATATTCTGATTGAATTTCATTAAATCTGTACCAGAAAATCAGGATCAAGTGTTGAACAAATGGAAAACCCATTTTCTGATTAGTATGTAAATAGTAATTTGTGGAGCATAAAAATGAAAAATGATGATTGCTTTCAAAACCCAAACATCAGTGGTATGTAAAACCTTTCAAGGAATGAAGTGTGTTCCTCAACCCTTACCTTCCAACCTTCAGAGCCCTGAAGTTGATTAAACAGTTATTGCCAACTGTTACTAGCACATGTTATATTTCCTTGTTTTGGCCTCACAAATAATCTTAACATAAGACTAATTTAGAGTTCAGGGGAGATGATATGCTCCTGACACCAGATGTGCCAACTTGAGTACCTGTCTTCAGCTGTGTACATCATATGCAACAAGGAACCTTGGAAAACGTAGTATGTGAAAAAAAGAGGCGACTGACATGATTAGGGAGCTTACAGTGTTAGCTTTTAAGAATTAGTTAAAGATCAAAAGGACTTTTACCCACAAGACTTAGTGGGAATCCACTGACAGTGACTTAAACCCTTAGGAGAACTATTATATTCATTTTTGTTCATCTTTACCATGTTTTCTGAGGTATTATTGGCAAGTAAAATCTGTGTATATTTAGGATGTACAACATGATGTCGTGATATGCATATACATTTGTGAAATAATTAGCACAATCAAGCTAATTAATATGTCCATCATCTCAGATAATTTGTGTGTGTGCTAAAAACACTTGAGATCTCTCTTAGTAAATTTCAAGTGCACAGTACAGCATTAACTATAGTCACTATAATGTACAACTATAGTCACTATGGTGTACATTAGGTCTCCTCAAGCTATTAATTTTATAATTGCAAGTTTGTACCCTCTGACCAATATATCTCCTTCTCTCTCACCCTTTTCCCTTGATAATCTCCACTCTACTCTGTATCACCATTAGTTTAGTTTTTTTAAAAATCCACATAGAGCTGGGCGTGGTGGCGCACGCCTGTAATCCCAGCACTTGGGAGGCTGAGGCAGGGGGATCAGTGCGAGTTCGAGACCAGCCTGGGCTACAAAAGTGAGCTCAAGGCCAGCCTCAACTGCATAGTGAGACCCTGTCTCAAAAAAATAAAAATAAAAATAAAAATAAAATAAAAATAAAAAAAATAAAAATCCACATAGAACTGAGATTATACAGTGGCTTTCTTTCTGTCTTTGGCTTATGTTACTTACCATAATGTGGGAGGGTTACTATTTGTAATAAACTAATTAGTCTTAATAGCTCCTAAAACAGCAACAACAACAAAAGTAGGATTATTGGTATGCTTGAGTGTTTGAAAAGAAAATATTTATCCCAGGAAAATAAATGACTCTGAAATAATTAAAACTATCTAACAACGGAATAGGAACCAATTAGGGCAAGATGAAACATTTCAACACAAGATCCCTTTGCAAGGTCAGCTTCTAGCATAAAACTCAGTGAACTGACAGAGTCTGGGAGTCAGGACTTAATGATTACTTGCTTCAGTCAGAAGCCACGACTCCCACTGGCCTAGTTGTAAAGCTTCTGACTCTCCAGGCTTACTTACTAGGTTAAGAAGCACCCATTTCTGGGCCTGGCAGGATGGTTCAGTGGTCTAAAGCACCTGATTAGGAAAGCTTAGGTAGTTGCAGGGATCGCGGTTCAATCCCCAGCACCACATGCTGCACCAGCCCTGCCCTCAGGGCAGGCTGAGCCAGCCATAAAACTAAATAAATAAATAAACAAACAAAAGTTCTGAAACAAGAAAAATAAATAAATAAATGAAAAGAAGCATCCATCTCTGAAGAAAAATCAAGATCCTGTACGTAAATACAACAGGCTTTTCTTGGCAACTTTCCATCAGAGGACAACAGGAACTCTAGAAAAGAAGGGCACTTAAAACCACATAAACCTCCAATTAAGTACATATTTAGGACCCTATGAGGATACCCAAGAGATATGCACAGGGAACATTGTATACAATTAAAGATATTAATAGTATACACTCTGGAGATCCTTAGAAAAATAGGATTTCATAAATCAGTCTTGCCTATGTAAATATCACCTTGTCTACCTAGTCTACTGCAAAGCACTACAAGAGTAAATATGATACAAATTGCACAATAGGTATTAAGAAATAGGAAAAAACTGTTCAAAAGGAAAGAGAAACTGGGATGGAGAAAGGAGAAAGCAAAGAAGGATATATATATATATATATATATATATATATATATATATATATATGTATATATATATATGTATATATGTGTGTGTGTGTGTGTGTGTGTAATTTAAGATAACAATGCTACTAATTTCTATTCATCTTTAAAAAGTTTTGTATTTATATCATTTGATCAGTGTTATGTCTTATGGCTCATGTCTAGTTGTCCCCCCAAAGCTTCATGGAATCATGAGGCAGGGATGTCTAGAGTTTCAGACTTGACTCATGATCCACTGGGATTATGTGTCTTAGTGCTGATGGAATTATGAGCCTGCGTACTTCTGGGACTATGGGTTCAGCCTAAGGTGGACAGGCTGAGGCACAGCGTCTGAATGTAATATAAAGAGAGACAGACTAGCACTGTTGCTGTCTGCTTCCCTGGTTGGTCATTTGCCTCTGTCCCCATTTTGTTGTCCCGCTTCCATGAACTGCTGATCTCTGAAACGTGCCACTCAGCCTTGAAGCTGGACAAATATGGCCTGAAACCTCCAGTAACTGTGAGCTAAATAAACCTTCCCTTCCTTCATTTTGGGTGTCAGGTATTTGTCCCAGTAACAAGAAAAAAGTAACTAAGACAATCAGTTTATTTTTTACTTTTTATTTTATTTTATTTTATTTTTATTTTATTACTTTTAATAAGAAATAACAATATGATAGTTTCAAAACACGTTAGCAGTACATTCACAATAATTGACATATTGCATATTGTTGTCCTCATGGTAGTTATACAGAGCAGAGGGTTGAGAAATGATAAATTTTCTAATTGATATTGGTAAGGAAATAAAAAAAAGAAAAATTTCTTGTCTTAGAACTGAGAAAAAGTAGTTGTATATATAGTCCAATATTCCATATTGCATTGGATTAGCAGTGAAACAGGCAATGTTGGAGGCTGTTAATTTAAGCCTTTTATAGCTCATCATACTAATCTAGCTCTGCCTTTTATGCCTCATAATTAAGCTTTTCCGCTGGGTGATCAAGGGCAAATTAAAGTAAGACCTGTATAACAAAACATTCTTCTTTAAGACAATCAGTTTATCACTACTATATCTTCTAATTTGAGTAACTACTTTGAAGGCAACAAGCAATGTAGTAATTATTGTTACTCTTCTACTCTTACTGTCTTGTTTTAAATTTTATATCATCACCTTTAAAATAAAAAAATTAAAATTAGTATTTGAACTTTATATCAGATTGTCAGTGGTTTCTGGTTTTGCTTGTTTTAGCACCTTCTATCCACTCACCAAAGGACCAGCTGAGTTGTAGCCGAAATCACAGTACCAGCACTTTATGCTCTACAACTGAAAGTATCTAACATATGTAGGACAAACAATGTTCCCTCTAGCACCTTCTGAGATGAGATTCTTCCAGGTATATTCTATGTCCTTCGTTGAGCTCTCTGACTCATAGCATGGTTCAAGCTTTCTGAATACTATAAAGGACACCATTGTGAAGTAGAAAATCTAAACGTAGTCTACACTACAAGGAATTAAGGAAGTACATCTCTTCAGTTTTGCTATAATTCCTATCCAGTTACATACATGGAAGCATTCCATATTGGACTAGAATAGGGATAGAGAACCTATGGCATTCACAGTGCAGTAGACTGTGTGTTATCATTAAAGCTCTGGAATGCTTGCCATCACTAAGCTAGAACAGATAGCACAGTGAAAAGAAGAATTTGGGACCCATACATGCCCTTGTCTTCCTCTCTGGATTTTACTCAAAATGGAGACCTCATAGCAAGGACCTTTACCTACTTACACTTTCTACCTTACAAAGCTTTGATCCTTATATGCTTTAAAAAAGAGAGAGAGATTAAAGAACTTTAAAAATCCTGCAGTCAATAATGTCTAGCCTTCAAGCTATTTTTCTGCTATAGGATTGTGGTTTGAATGTCAAAAGCTGAAAGAGAACATTTAGTTTCATTTTTTTGTCCATCTCATTTTTTTAGCAATAATTGGATGCCTTACACAAAGAAAATAATCATTTTCCCCAAAATGAAAAGTGTATTTATCACTATTTTCATCATCACTTGTATTATCATTTATTCAGCACTCTTCATGATATATGCACTTTATATTGCTATAGCAAGGCATTAGTCCAGATCCTTTCAGAAGTATTTGAGAGAAACAATTCAAACTGTAGAAGCAAAAACAGAGAGCCATAAAGTGCAAAGTTCAAAAGGTAACCTGTGTCAGACACAGGTAAACTCAACAGCGCACTTCTCTACTCTTCTCTGTGTTGGATTCACTTTGTTAACAGCTTCTCTCCAGGTGCATGGAAGGATGCCAATAGGTGCAGGTTTATACACTACCAGTTTAAAAGCTCAAACGAAAAAAGTTTATATTATTTCCAAAACTCTAAAGTCAATTCAGGAAAAGCATTGGATTGGGCCCTATTTAGATCTATCATCCACCACTGGATAAAAATATCATTACCAGAGGCAGATATTATAAAAAGCTCACCCGAGATTATATCATTATCACCCAAGGCAGGGATGATACATCATGATGATTAACCCCACCAAGATTGCATGAAATTGAAGAAAGGATATTTCTTCAAAGCATACAAGGGTTAGGCAAAATAAGACATCAGATATCAACTTAACAAATATGTCCATCCTAAAAATTCTTGAACTTATTCTCATTTAATTTAAATAATCTAACTTTCCCATAGTCACAAAGCTGTGTAATAAAGGGAGCATTTAAAGCTAATGTAACTGATTGCAAAGAAGTTTTCTTTCAGCTATGCCTTCCTTTTTTAATACATCCAACCCTTGAGTGATATCCAGAGTGTTCTCCTCCCATTTTTTGCCCCAATTAAGATGTTCTCTGAGAAATGGAATTGACAAACACATTCACATTCAACGGTCTGGCGTTAAGTAACTTACATTTAGGTATTCATCTCAAAGAAACTTACAATTTAGCAAGTACTGATTTCAGGAATAATGGTTTCATAATTAAATGAATAAATCCAGAAGCCAGACAGAGATGAAGTATAGCCTTGCCTCCAGCACTTGCTAAGTGTGAGATCTTGGGAATGTTATCAACATGACTTTCAGGGTATCCATCTGTAAAATGGAGATAGTAACACATATGAAAGCAGAGATGAGGGCTGGAAATAGCTCAGCAGCATAAGCACCTGCCTGGCAAGCACAAGGTCCTGAGTTTAATCCCTGGTACCACAAAAATCAAAATTAAAAAGAAAGGAGAGATGTGAAGATGAACTTAGTCCTATAAAAATACATGAGGATTAACTTATTCCTATAAAAATACCCAGCGCTACAATGTGTGGTGTCCCACACCTATAATCCCAGCACCCAGGAGGATGAGTCAGGAGGATTGTTGCAAGCTCACGATCAGCCTAGGATACAAAATGTGCTCAAGGCCAGCCTTACCTGCATAGCAAGACCCTGTCTCACAAAGAAAAACAAATATCCAGCCCATAATGTATTATATTATTCATGTTTCTTAAAATATTAATTTTCTCCTTATTCCAAATAAGTAACTCAAGTTTGTTATTATCTAATAGGGAGGGAAGTTTGGGGAAGGCCAGACCTTTTGTTTCTCTGAAATCATACCACAGAAATTCTTATATCTATATAATCTTAGCACCTTCATTTTTAAGTTTTTCTTGAATCTAGTCTTTTTATAATTTTAACAAAACATAAGGCAAGAAAGGCATTGTTAATCCTTATTTCACCAAGTGGGAAACAAAGGTTTCAGAGATGTGCCCTCATATTACTATTCATCTTGGAATATCTAACATAACTGGAACCAGAATAGAGGGCTTTTTGTCTTCTTATGCAAAACTATTGTTTGGTAGGCAATATATTTCTTGATGGTCACTGGGAGGAGAGGAGTTTCTTCTATATTTCTCAACATGAAATGGCTGATCCAAGTTAGAGCTGGGAGAAGAACAGGTAAGCCACAAAATAAATCTTACCTGACATATATTGGGGTTCACTAGAGAAATAAAACCAATAGGATATACATAATCAATTAGTCCAACTATAGAGAATAACACATCCTCAAATCTGCAGAAGATCCAGGAGAGTGATGATGTTTCCAGTCAAAAGGCGATAGGTTCAAAACTAAGGAGAGTATAGACTCAAACAATTTTCTAAGTTCATACACAAAGGCAAGAGGAAGCTGGTATTCCATATCAGAGGCACCTAGACAAGAAGGATCCCCTATTATTTAGGTTAGGGTATGTTTTGTATTGTATTTAGGATTTTAACTGATTGGATGGTGCGTACTCACATTAGATGAGACAGCTTGGTGGATTCCCTGTATGGATTTAAATGTTAATCTCATCCAAGGTTCTTTCAAAGGCTCACTCAGGATAATGTTTGAATGTATGAGCACCTCATGGCTCAGTCAAGTTGACACAAAAAGTATTACTTACAAAAGATGCTACCTGGTATTGACAGATTTCAGATTTAACAAATTCTTCATCTCATGGAGCACATTCAAAGGTTAGCCCTGCTGGGGCCTTTTAATTTGTTTTTACACAATACATTTTCACTGGCTGCCTGCTTATGCCTTCTACCCTCAGTTCATAGGCACTGTATTATCCTACATCATAAAGACTCCATTGGGGAACCATAAAGAACCTAGATATATTCGAATATACATAGGCAAAATTTATAGTTACTCCAAGGAAGTACCTTTACATGAGTCTCAAATATGGTCACCAAAAATACAAATTTTCATTTTCTTACCAGAAAAATATACAGTTTATTGTGAATGTAGCTTTTATTGTTTGATTGTTTTCAGCCTAGAAAAGTTCAGTCAGTTTCCCTTACCAAAATGTAAGCCTCTTCCACAAATTGGGGGTCCACACGTCCAGATGGAAACTGATTATATGTGGCAGGGAAGGACAAAGCCTAAAGAAGTCAAGCAACATAAGTCTCAAGGAATACCATCCTGACTGGACAATTTTTTTAAATATAAATTTAACAATGGTTATATTACATATTTTCATCATCAGATCAGTTTAGATTAATAGATATAGGTATATAAGATTGATCAAACAATTAAACATTAACACTTTTAATAAACATTACTTTGTTTTCTTTTCCCCTTGCTTTATTTTAACAGTTGACACATTGCATATGGTCCTCACAATAATTCTACAGAGCACAGTGTGTGGGCATGACCCACCTTCCTATTGATGTTGCTAAAAAAAAAAAAAAAAAGAAAAGAGTATTCTTCTCTTTGAATTAAGAGGAAGCAGATGCATACACAGTCCAATGTTCTACAATTGGAGTGGGCCACCAGTGAAGCCTGCAATGTTTGAGGCTATTGATCCAAGCCTCCTACATCTCATCTCATAAATCTAGCTCTGGGTTTCATGCATTGTAATTAAGCATTTTTTTTTCTTCTTGGGTGCTCAAGGGCAAGTCGAAGCAAGACCTGTACAACAAAACATTCATTTTTTTTGTACCTTCCAGGGTCAAATCCCCTCAGGATTGAGTTTGGGACCATAGACAGTACTTTGTAGAACTATTGTTAGTGTCAGCCTTCGGGACGAGTCACGGCCATTGCTTGGCCATTTTGCTTGCTGTGAAAGCCTGAGAGAATGTTTTTTCTCTGGGAGACTCTCCTTAGACGCACTATAGTTCATTCATCCCTTTCCTCGGAGGTCCCATAATCCCCTTGACTAGAAAAATTGGGACACCTCTGACTTATAGGATATTGCAGCACAGGTTGTCTTATATCCTGGGTCCTTATTGACCTTGAAGGGCTAGGGCCAAAATATTGGCTATCCTTATAGCCCTTCTTTTTCTCCAATTGTCGGTCTGTTAACTTACATCCTTAACCCTCCAGCAGAAAAGCTTTGTGATACTATTACTCTATAACATAGGTACTTGAGCTTATCATCACTGCCTTTCTGAGTATCAAATATCTTTGACTTAGCTTGGAAATGATATTTTCTGACATTCATTGATATTCTAATAACTTTCCATACAATGTGATATAAGCAGTTACACAATTTTGACACAGATATTTGGAAATTCAAGGAAATACAAAATTGTAGCCTGTCAAGAATATGGTATTTGGCCCAGTCTCTTATTTTCAAGTACTACTCTTGAGAGAATGACAGTAACTGAGTTTACACCAGGAGCAGTACATATCAAAGAGACAAGAGTGACATGTATTCCAAACATAGTTTTAGCATTACATTGTGCTATAATCAATATGCTAAACCTTTTGAAGGTTCTTGAGACCAATATCTGATTCATCCTGTGTACATCAGTGTATGGTTTTGCTATTGATATCTTTTCTGCTTTATCTGCTTCCAGTCACTTCGTTGTTTAATCCATAACACATTCAGCTGTGTTACGCCCTTAAGTTCTTATTTTCTTCTTTAAAGTTCTTATATTACGAAGACTATACGATATTTACACATATAGGTCTGGTTTATTTCACTAATGAGTATATGTTCAATATACATCAATTTATATACAAAGTCTTCAAACTTATTCTTTATGTATGAGTAGTATTTCATTGTATAAAAATACCACATTTTTTTTAACCATTCTTCAAATGATGGGCATTTTGGTTGTTTCCGAGTTTTGGCTATTACAAATTGGGCTGCTATAAACATAGGTGCACAGATATCGCTATGGTATGATGTTTTCAGTTCTTCTGGTAAAATTCCCAGTAGGGCAATAGCTGGATTGAATGGAACTTCCAATTCTAGTTTTGTAAGGATCTTCCACATTGCTTTCCATAATGGTTGCACCAATGTGCATTCCCACCAGCAGTGGAGAAGGGTTCCTTTTTCCCCGCAGCCTCTCCAGCATCTGTTGCTGGTTGATTTCTTTATGATAGCCATCCTTACTGGAGTGAGATAGTATCTAAGTGTTGTTTTGATTTGCATTTCACGAATAGCTAGAGATGTGGAGCATTTCTTCATGTATTTGTAGGCTTGCTGTATTTCTTTCTCTGAGAAGTGAGTGTTCATCTCAGATTCCCATTTCTGGATTAGGTCTTTGAATTTTGGGACCCTAATGGTTTTTAGTTCTTTGTAGATTCTAGATAGAAGACCTTTGTCTGAGTACTTGTTAGTTAAAATCTTTTTGAAATTTGTGGGTCGTCTTTTCATTTTGTTAGTGATTTCCTTTGAATGCAGAAACTTCTTAGCCAGAGGAGGTCCCAGTTGTTGATGCTTTCACGTGTTAAACGTGCAATTTGATTTCCATCCATGAACTTTTTGCCTACTCCGATGTCTTCAAGATTTCCTCCCACTTTCTCTTCCAGGAGATTCAATGTTTCACTTTTAATATTTAGATCTTTAATCCATTTCGACTTTATTTTTGTGCATGGTGATAGACTGGGGTCAAGTTTTAGTTTTCAGCATGTAGAGAGCCAGTTTTTCCAGCACCATTTGTTACAAAGGCTGGCTTTCTTCCAGTACACATGTTTGGCCCCTTTGTCAAAAATAAGGTGGCTGAGTGTGTTTGTATTTGCTTCTGCGTCATCTAGTCTATTCCATTGATCTTCAGGAATATCCTTTTGCCAATACCATGCTTATTTTACTATTGTAGCTTTATAGTATAACTTTAGGTCAGGAATTGTAATGCCTCCTGCAGTACCTTTATTGCTGAGAATTGTCTTTGCAATTCTGGGTCTTTTTTGGTTCCAAATAAATTTTTGGAATGACTTTTCCAGCCTGTGAGGTATGTCGATGGTATTTGGATAGGAATTGCATTAAATCTGTACAAGAATTTAGGGAGTATGGCCATCTCCACAATGTTGGTTCTTCCTATCCAGGAGCAATCCCTGCTATTTTTATTGGTGTCCTTTGCAATCAGGCAAACAAAACACTACCCGAGCTAGCTCTTGTCTCTTGTCTATTTTTTCCTTGTTCCTGCCAACATGTGTCCTAAAATGTACCAAGACAACAATGAGTCCCAAGATTTTGGGCCCACACTGGGGATACCTGGAAAGAGATAAGTGAGCTACAAGAACACTTCTGAAGAGTGTACAAGAGGGGATAGAAGTGAATGGGCTAGATCTAGTATTTACCACAGGCGTGCAGAAAATATTAGTATATGAAGTGTAAAGCATAGGGATAAAAGGCTCATTAGGACCAGAAATGGGATTACTAAGGCAGAAAATGAGCTCACTAGGGCTAGTTCTATTGCTTCCAAAATTTTTCTGAAAAAATATCTCTGCTAACTGACAAACAATAAAATCTGAATGGTTTATTTATAATTATTAAATTCTAAAATTATAATACAAATAGCGTAATTCAATTTAGTCAAAAATATATTTGAGTGCACTCTCATTTTGTAAAAATGTTTGTATTTGTTATTTATCTATTGAAATGTAATCCAATGAACTATTCCTCATTTTTTTATTTGAACTCACCAATTTTCTTTTATGATTTGTTCATAATACAGTTTGGGATAAAGACTTAAAAGGATGTATTCACGTTTGTTACTAGTTGGTCTGATATCAAAATTGATTTACTCACAGGTCATCAAAAATATACGTTAATTAAATAAAAATTCATTAGATTGGGGAGATATTATTGGTCAGCACTCAAGTTGAGGAATAAAGAGGTGGTCAACCTTTGTTCATTAATACGGAGGCCCTAATAATCTGCATAGTCTCTTAGAGACTAACCCAATAAGCTGATCATGGTCAAGATAAAGGTTTCATAAGAAATTACAGTAAAGTTTTCTCACAAGAGATATTTTTGATGAAAAACTAAATTAAGAAAAATGAGATTTCACACATGTATGACAATGAATTATTGTTAATTTTGTTGCATATTAAATATATTCATGACTCCTGATCTTCAAGACTTCCAAAACATGAAACAAAGATTGCTGATTGTGATAAGACTTTTAGACCTCTACCATTAATGAAAAAACTTGTGATACATGTCCCATTAAACGATGAAACATTAGAAAAAAGCTTTGTATGTAATGCATAGGGATATTTGTTAAGCAGGTTATGTTATGTCAAAATGAAAATTTAAGTATACCATAAAATATCATTATGACTATCATTCTGGAAAGTTACATATAGTTTTCATTTATAAATTTTAACATAATATATAATTGTTGTCTGTGAGCATTCTATAACAATTTATTAGAAAATCCATAGTTATGTTAGAAAGTAATAGTTCTATTCTTTATCTAAGGTGTTCCATATGCAGATGGAGAGAAATGTTAAGCTTATGACCTCCACTGCAGGGAAATGTCATCAAGCTTTTCTTTTGGATTTTTTTTCCTTTTTTTTTTTCTTTTGGATTTTTAACAACTGAGGTTTGGGGACAAAAAATTAGGGAGATAGATTGGCTGGAGGATACCTAATATTTTGCCCCTAGGCCTTGAAGGTCAATGTGGCCTCAGGATGTAAGAGCAGCTCTGCTGTAACATCCTGTAACACAGGTGAATACATAATTTTCTGATTAAAGAGTTTATGAGACCACAGAGGAAAGGAATTCAGTGCCTAATGAGAGTCAGACTTTCATAGAAAGCAACCTGGTCAAGCAATGACTGTGATTCATTCATATAGCAGACACTGCCACAGAATCAAAGAGGTTCTATATTTGGTTTAAATGTGAATCCTGAGGAGATTTGATTGACCTTGATAGATAGAAAGAAGTTAAAACTGATAAATACAGGTCCTGCCTTAACTTGTTCTTAACCATCCAGTAAAATGTATAACTATGACATATGAAAAGTATTGCCATAGTGCTATGTTAGCTGCAAAATATTCAAATCACTAACAACTTTTAAAAACTGACAGCAGTATGAGTAACATTTCCTGCTGTGGGTTATTGGGCTGCATAGGGTTAAGTTTCTGTGTTCCAGAATCTTTGGACTGGCCTCAAGAATGAACAGATGTTCTACAGAGTTCTCCAAGCACAGATTCTCCAACTGCAAAGGAACATCCATCATTAACACAACAAAACAGTAAAGGGAGACAGGTTGGGAACTGAAAATGGAAACTGATCATATGTTAGAAGACAGGACCTAAGTAGTCAAGCTTCCTGAGTCTTGAGGCAAACATCCTGCCTGGACAATTTGCACTATTAGTTGCTAGGCAATCTTGTGTCTCCTGACACAAACTTTGCAAATATATAAATAAAAGCTCCCATTGCTGTTCTTTGTGTCCTTTGTCAATCACACAAACAGACCACCACCTGACCCAGCTGTTGTCCTTGCCTTTGCTTCCCTCATTCCCGCTACTGTTTGTCCCCAGGGTATACCAAGACACAAATGACTTCCTACACTCTATATGGTTTTAATAAAAGTACTCTTTCTTTCTTGCCTTACATAAAAAATAGGAACTGTTTTCTTTCTGCATGATAGGAGTAATTGAGGCTGTGTAGCACACAAACTATCTCAAAGGAACTGCTTTCTCCTGCTCTTGAAATTCAATACATTAATATTCTCCAGCTGAGAGTTAGATAGGAATCACAAAAGCAGTTTCTTACCACCCTGATTAAAAAGGCAAATTTTGGTTTTGTACTGTTTGACATAGTTTAAAATTTTTTCAGTGAAGTGAGAACTCAAAAAAGCAAAAAGCCAATGAATGACATACTGAAATATTCAGTTCTAGAGCTATTTAATATGCTTATGTGAGAGGTTCCATGAAAAATATATAGAATGCACTTCAACCAAGGGACAACTCACTTCCTACTTTGCAACTGTACTAGACAGTTTTCTGTTCTGTGTGGAATCACCTGAGTTAAGAAACTTAGAATGTAAGAAATATAAAAATAAAAATAAATTTAAAAAATAAAAAAGAAACTTACAATGAGTAAGTATATTTGGGCTCACAGTTTCAAAGCTTGTAGTCCATAGTCGACTGGCACCATTGCTTTTGGGCCTATGGTGAAATAGGCCTAATGGTTGGGAACACAACTAAGCAAAGCTGCTCACCTCATGACAGTGAAAAAGCATAAGAAAAAAGAAAGGATTTTCCCCTTCAAATCCATCCCCCCAGTATCTAACCTCTACTAAAGTCCATATTCTTTGTTCTTTTTTATAAGTATCTGTGTGTAGTACATGATATTTACATTCCTTGTGGAATATGAGTATATATGTTACATATATATGTACATATATATGTAGTACATGATATATATGCATATCTTACTTCCTTATTTCCCACCCCATGCATCTTTTGGTACTCTTCCCTTTTCTTGTACAATTTTGCAGTACAGCAATTCCCTGACTTGCAAATGAGTTTCACATCAAGAGAATATTTGTATGTCAAATTCATTTGTATATTTAAAGTAAATCTTACATACCTTTCATGTAAATATATAAAGTAAATGAAACATATAAACATAAGTATTAACTTCTTTGTTAATTTGTTTGTCTAGTTTATCTATTTGTAGTAGTGAGGTATTGATGCAACCATTATAATTGTGCTTCTACTTATCTGTTCTATTTTATGTCTAGAAGAAATTGTTTTATGAAATTATTATGCTGTCATTTAGTGAATATATGTTAATGATAGTTAACACTTCCAGTTAGATTGTTCTCTTAACCAGAATGTAGTGACCTTCTTTGCCTCTTTTGATCATTTCATCTTGACGCCCACTTAGTTTGAATATAAGATATCTATCTATGTTTTGTTTCAGGTTTCAGTAATATGAAATATTACTTTTCATTTTTTGATTTTTAGTCCCCAACATGGTTGGAAAACCTGTGGCAAATATGTGACAGCTTTCAATTTATATCATTGAAAACTCTGACAATTTTCCCATGACTGTCCATTAGTTTTTTGGGGGGATAAATATGTTTCTCACATACAGCATATTGTTGGATATTTTCTCTTGAGTGATTCTTCTAATCTGTGCCTTTTCTTTTTTTTTTTTTTTTTTTTTTTTTTTTTTGAGACAGGGTCTCACTATGCAGTTCAGGCTGGCCTTGAGCTCACTTTTGTAGCACAGGCTGGTCTTGAACTCGCCCTGATCCTCCTGCCTCAGCCTCCCGAGTGCTGGGATTACAGGCGTGAGCCACCACGCCCAGCATCTGTGCCTTTTCATTAGCAAATTGAGACGATATTGACTTCTGTCTGAAAAATATTGATTTATTCCTGATATTGCCTTGTTTTGCTATTGTAGATTTCTTATCTTTCTCTAATACTTAACTGTTACCCTACCTAATTGCTATAATTTGTGTCCAGATGCTTCAGACATCATGGAGTCATATATGGCATTTTTCAGGAGTTACGGTTCTAGGATATGTGACACTGCGATTCATGGTGCAATGGTAGGATTAAGGGCATTGGAATTAAGGGTACCAGTGCTACCTGCCCTAAGTACATTGACCTTGGGTAACATGAGAGGGACAGAAAGAAGCTTATCATTTATTTCTTCTTTGCTGCTTTCTTTTGCTACTTCTGTCCACCATGAACTATTTCTCCTCTGTGACATCTGTTGTACCATCTGCCCATTATAGACTTAAATCTCTATAAACTATGAGTCATAGTAAACCTTTCTTCCCTTAACCTGTGAGTATTGTATATTTTGTCTGAGTAACAGGAAAATTAACTAAGACACTGCGGATTCATTTTATTAAAATAATTTTCATTGTCACCAATATAACCTTCAGAAATTTTTGGAGTGCTGAGTTAGTGGTCTTGAATAGGTTTAGGTGCTGTGTTCTTTGCCATGAAAGTATCTTATTTCTCCATCAATTTTGAAAGACATTTTTGCAAAATATGTCAGTCTGTGTTAAAAGTAGTTTTATTTAGGGCTTGAAGCACTTCACTTCAAGCTTTCCAAAGTCTTAAGGTTTTTCCTGAGAAGTCTATTCTAATTATAATCGCTTTTCCCTTATAAGGGATTGTTTTTTCTCTAACTGCTTTTAAAATCTTATTCTTTTTTTTTTTTTTTTTTTGTCTTTTTGAGACAGGGTCTCACTGTACAGTTCAGGCTGGCCTTGAGCTCAGTTTTGTAGCTCAGGCTGGTCTCGAACTCACACCGATCCTCCTGCCTCAGCCTCCCGAGTGCTGGGATTATAGGCGTGCGCCACTACGCCCGGCTAAAATCTTATTCTTGTATTTGACTTTGAGGATTTTGACATGGAAAAGTTCTTTTGTGATGAGATCTATGTGATAATATTTCATATCTTAAGAATTCTACCATCTCCCATTTAGAAATCAGGAAGAGGCTCAAGGAAGGGGGGATATTTTAGTTGCTTTCCTACAACCTAGACACAATTTCCAACATTCACAACTTAAAAAAAGAAATTTAATTCAACTCACATTTTATAGAAGTTTCAGTCCATGTGTGCCTGGCTCCATTGAAAAGGGGGCATGTTAGAAATACATGGAAGAAGCCGAGTGTGGTGGCACATGCCTGTAATCCCAGCACTTGGGAGGCTCAGGTAGGACAATCACTGTGAGTTTGAGACCTAAACTGACGATCAGGCTGAACTGTATAGTGAGACCCTTTCTGAAAAAAAAAATACATGGAAGAGGAGAGATAGCTCATGACATCGCAGGTAAGAAGCAAAGAGTGGTCAAGGAAGAAAGAGTGAGATATATCCTTCTAATTCACTTCATCTCCACAGGTGTCCATAACCTCCAACTGAGGTTCAACCCCCAAATTACATTTAGCTATAAACTTATCAGCACACTACTCCACTGCTATCATGCACCCATGATCTAGTCATTCACCAAAACCCCTCCTCTGAACACCTAACACTTAGGCACAGCATTCTAGGGCTGCTTATTAGTCCACATCTCCATACCTTTCCAAACCTCCCTCACATGCCAGTTCCAAAGGCTTCTGAACCTTGTGCTCAGGTAGTATCACAGCAACAACCCCTTTCCTCATACCAAGATGTTAGTTACTTTTTCTAGACTGAGACACAATGTTAATATGCTGAGCTGTAAAATGCTTAAGTCAACAGCTTTTAACATTTCCAGTTCTTCTGATAACCCACTACTATTAGAGAATATTGGACTATGTATACAACTACATTCTCTTAATTCAATGAGAATAAATATTTGTATCAATAGTGTTTACAAATGTTATCATGTCTGCATCTTGTACTCTGAACAACTACTATGAAGACAACAATATGCATGGTATTAGTTATTGTGGCTGTCCTACTAATGTGTTTTGAAACTCTCACTTTTATTTCTTATTAAAATAAATAAATTTAAAAATATTCTGTGAGGTCAACAATAATAAACTTTCATACACATTTTTAAAACAATAAAATAAAATTTATGAGAAAATATGTAATATCAACAAATTAAGAAGCAAGAGGTTGATTTTGGTTTAATGCTTAATGAAAACTTCTTATCAGAGCACAGAAGAAGACCAGAAAGCTGACTACAGTGCAGCCAAAAAAGACCAAGTTCATGAGGTTTCAGTTAGAAAAGAGTACTACATTGGTAATTGGAATTCAGGCCGTGTGTGTTATACTGTGAAGTAAAATTTTTACACTTTGCTTATATGCAGAAACATTGCAAGAGACTTAGATTGAGCATGACCAACTAACACTGTGGAAGAAGTTTCAAGGAAGTCTAATGCTGAGGCCATGGCATATCTAGTGTTGTGACCTTTTAGCCAGCTCTACCTTAAGAATCAATAGTAAAAGGCACAGCTCAATGATAGAAATGTTTTGAATTTCACCAGAAAGGAAGCTCCTATAAAGTTGGGGCCTGCCAAGATGGAGCAAAAGACATCTTAGTTGCTGGAAAGATTAGTATTAAAAAGAAGCCTAGTATCTTAAAACAAGAGACGGCTGGGACTATAGCTCAGTGGCATGCTGCCTGCCTGCCAGGTGTGATTTCATGAGTTTGAGTCCTAGTACCAAAAAAAACTCACAGGAAAAAAGGTCATGAGAGAACTTACGGCCCCACCCTCTATAGAATGAACATCACAAGCCAGAGACATGAATGTCTAAGGAAAGTCACAAGGTGAGGTATGACAGACCAAGAGAGAGGCAATGAGTACTACAACCACTGGCAGTACCACAGGGACAAAGCCATTCAAGTCTTTGGAGTTGCCATCATACCACTATTTTCAGGGTTCTGAACAAGGAACAATGGCATTTATCATTTGCATTGCTGAGTTTCGATCTTGCTTTGATCCCAGTTCCTGGCTATCCCCATAGTTCTCGCTTTTGCAGTGAGGATGTTTATCCCTTGCCTTTGCATGTTAGCAGTGTTTACATTTCTTTTGATTTTTACAGGAGTGCATAGTTGAGAGTTTGGCTTAAGTCTCAGATGAGACTATGGACTTGCAGCTTACAATAATGCCAAAAAATATCAGGACTTTGGCAACTCTTAGAGATAGACTGAGAACATGTTGCTTTAAAAGATGTACATGAGTCTTTTTGGTTGTCCAAAGTGCAATATTATGGTTTATATTTTCTAATGTATTTAGTACAGGGTCTACAGCATCTTACTACACAGATCAGACTCACAGTGATATTCCTGTTTTCAGCCTCCCAAGTGCTGGGATTACAGGTGCACACCACCATGTCCAGTCTCAATTGCTGTCTCAGCATGCCCCAGGGGCAGAGCTGGCATAGCACACCAAGGATTGAACTCTGGTCCCTACATCTGCCTAAGTAGGTGCTTTAATCTGCTGAGCTATCTGGCCAGCCCAAGGTTTATATAATATATTCCTTTAAAGTCTCATGCTGTGACAGGTAAGGCTTGTTTGACTGGATAACTGAAGCATGATACTAAGCAGTGAACTAGTCTACTGATGTGTTTATAGCTAAAATGATTTGGGACATAAGCCTAGCTGGAGGACATGGGTCACTGGGGCCATGTCCTGGAAGGGCACATCTCCCTGCCAAATTGACTACACACTTAAATAAATATAAACTGTGAGGCAAAATAAATGTTTCCTCCAAGTGGTTTGTGTCAGGTACTGTATCTCAGGGGTGAGAAAGTAATTATAACTCACAGTTTTGCAGAAGTCTCAATGAACATAGATTCTGTCCGAGTAATACTTTCTTGGCTATCAGAGTAGTATGCTATTAATAGATTAATGGATTATCTTGAGAATGTACACTTCCTTTCTCTCACCATTTTTTGTCTGTAATACTTCAGAACTCCACGAGCAACAAGGACATCACCACAGACATCGCCTTAATTTAAACCAGAACTTGAAGCTAAAACAAGTCTGTTTTCCTTATAACTTTGGATGAGATATTGTGTTATTGGCACACAGATAATGAACTGTCATGCCACCAGTCCAGGCCAGGATGGTTCACTTGTGATTCAAGTATCCTAAAGAAAAGACACAGAGACATTGGAATTGTGATATGTTTTTACTATCTCAGCACTATGAAGAAGAGACATAAACCAATACTGTTGTCACAAAGCAAGTAGTTGGGCATGAATATGACAGCTAAAATAGTGTCAAGTGTGCATGACAGGGCTGGTGAGATAGCTCAGCGGTCTAAAGTGCCTGTTTAGGCAAGCTTAGGCAACACCAGGAACCAAGGTTCAATCCCCAGCACCACGTGCCATGCTAGCCCCACCCCCGGGGCAGGCTGAGAAAGCCATAACATAAAAAAAATGTGCATGACAGACCAGTTCTTCTCAACACTAACGCGCATATAAGCCACTTTTTATATGCACATTTATATTCAGTAGGTCTAGAATAGAGCCTGAAGTTCTGTGTCTAACAAGTGATCTGCTGATCCAGACCTCCTCCCCCTCATGCTCAATGCCCTGGGTTCACTCTTTAAACTTTGTTAACAACTCTGTGAAAACTTGAGATTTTGGAGAAAAGGTGTAATTTGAATTTAAGGAAATCAATTTTTACTCTGTGCTATCATTATAGTTAAGTACTTTCTATTGAACACTGTGCACTACAAATAATCCTGTCTCCAAGGCCTAGGAAAAATACATCTGGACTAAAAGAACTCCAGGTATAGCAATAAAAAAAGAACAATTTGTGCAAAAAATTATCTTCAAGTTCTGGGTGCTCCATTACTCAAGACACCAATACAGATATAACAAAAGTATACAGGAAAAAAAATGTATATAATCTACTATTTTGCAAGTACTCTATTAGGAATTTTAACAGAGGTTATTACAGCCAAGATGCCACTTGAAGCATAGTACATGCTCAAAAAAAAATGGTTATGTCTCAATAAATCTATAAACTGACAATGATAACTATCAGAACAGGGAAGCTGGTTTTGAAAGAAGCACAGATACATACTGAAAACAGAAAACCTTTGAAATGCAAAGGAAAATTATACCAATCATGATTTTCTAAAGAAATGGAGGAAGGGATTAATTAAAGAACTGGCTCCCTGGCTCACATTGTTTAGGAGGCTGAGTCCAAAATCTGCAGGCCAGTTTTGGAAGCTGGGCATCTGGGCAGTGATTGATGCTACAGCATTGATGTAGAATTTCTTTTTGTCGAACCTTAACTTTCTACTCTTCCTCCAACTGATTGGATGAATTCCACTGACGATATTGACAAAAATCTTTGTTACTTAAAGTCAGCTGTAAGATGTTAGCCACATGGGCCATATACTTTGGTAGCTACATTTAGGTCAATGTTAGACTAAACAGCAGTTAAGTTGACCAATAAAATTAAGCATTACAGAGATCATTCTAGGTCATTCTCATTCTTGCTTCACATGCAAATCACCTGAAAGTTTGTTTTGTGTTTGTTTGGTTGGTTGTGTTTTTTCGTTGTTATTTTGTTTTTGTTTTTTTTTCTCTTTCTCACATACTCAAAAAAGGCATCATTCCCAAAAGGTTCTATAACTTGTGAAAGATCTCCAGACGCTGGTAATGTGCAATACCATCATAGTCAATAACCGCTGTACAGCCAAACAACCTTTTTCAAATTTTTAAAAACATTATATTTTACAGAGCAATTTAAACACATTAGAAAGAGTGCAGAATTTCACTAAACAATATCACAGGTATTTATAATGCATATGCAAATTAGTCATTCAGATTACTACATATAAGAATGCAAAATTGGTCAAAAAATGAGGCATTAACTCTTCCTTTCAGTGTTCCTATAGAAATCAGCAATACAATTATCCAAAATATCCTGTGCCTATATATATATATATATATATATATATATATATATATATATATATACATATTTTCCCTTCCCTCTCTCCGTCTTTTCTCCTTTCTGTCATCCCAATTCTTCCTTTCTTTTGAGCAGTTTCTTTTTTACAGTATCTATTATAACTCCTGATTTCAAACATTAAATTCCGCAAGAAAAAAAAAGAGGTTTTCTTAGTGGCTCTTAATAATGAAAGGCTAGATTTAGACTTCATAATTTAGGGGCCTGGCGGGATGGCTCAGTGGTCTAAAGCGCCTGCTTGGGAAAGCTTGAGTGGCTTCAGGGACTGCGGTTCGATCCCCGGCACCACATGCTGTGCCAGTGCTGCCCTCGGGGCGGGCTGAGCCAGCCATGAAAATGAGTGAATAAGCAAACAAGGATTCTGAAACAAGAAAATAATAATAATAATAATAGACTTCATAATTTATAACTGAATATATTATTAATATCTATTGCTTGCTGCCTATATGATTTACAAAGACATTCTATAACACAATATCTGGAAATTTTCTTAAAAATAATTTGGAGGTGGTGTAGTGAAGAGTAGGTCGGCAAGTATACCTTGAAATTCTGACTGTTGGAAGTAGGCAAAGGGCATACAGAGGTTTTGGTACTACACCCTTTAGTTTTACACATGTTAAAAATGTCATTAAGTCTCTGGCACCACATGCTGCGCCAGCCCCACTGTCAGGCGCACTGAGCCGGAGATGAAGTCCAGCTGTGATGATGCATGCCTGTAATCCCAGCACTTGCAAGTCAGAAAACAGGAGGATCACTATGAGTCGGAGCTGCCTAATGAGATTCTGCACACAGAAAAAGCATCATTAATGTTTTTCTTAAGAGCAGAAATAAAAGGGGTGCTTCTTACATCTGCCTAATGCTGTATGAAAATATCAACTGTAACTGGCTTCCAGTGAGTTTGAAGAAAACCTTCCTACCTTTCAACACTACTTGGGTATGTGAGAATAGCCAATCAGGTCTAGGAAATCTCTGTAACTCTGCTAAGTGTCAATTCTTGGCCAAAAGCAGCTTTAAAATAATAAATTTATATACAAATGGAACAAAACAAAGCATTATCACACGCTCACTAAATATATTGTTAAAAAAAAATGGAAAACTGCCCTAAAGCAACCACAAGTTGTAGAAAATCAACAGCACAAACCAAGCTTGAAGGGCCAGCTAGATAGCTCAGTGGATTAAAGTGACTGCTCAGGCAGACAGAGGGGCTGGGGAATCAATCCCAAACATACCATGCTGTCCCTGCCCCTGGGTCATGCTGCAACTGCGAGTGACCCTGGGTATGGTGGCTCATGCCTGTAATCCCCACACTATGGGAGGCTGAAAACAGGAGGATCACTATGATTCCAATCTGTGTCTATGTAGTGACACCCTGTACTAAATACAAAAAACAAACAAAAAAAAAACTAAAACAAACTTCATTTTAGTGAGATGCACATCACTCAAGACTGACTCAACCTAGATTAAGTACAGAAAAATATATATTTAGAGGTAGAGTATTCCATAGATGTCACTTCGGCTGATTTGTTAATGGTGTGATTCAAGTCTACTATAACCTTGCTGATTTTATGCCCTGTTATTCTATCCATTATTAAAAGTGAAGCATTAATGTTTTTAAGTATTACTGTTGAATTGTCTGCTTCTAATTTTTAAATGTATGAGTTTTTTTCTTTTTTTTTTAATCAAAAAGACAAGAGTGACATGTATTCCAAACATAATTTTAGCATTACATTGTGCTATAATCAATATGCTGAACCTTTTGAAGGTTCTTGAGACCAATGTCTGATTCATCCTGTGTACATAAGTGTATGGTTTTGCTATTGATGTTCTCTGCTTTGTCTGCTTCCAGTCACTTCGTTGTTTAATCCATAAC
>PVJA010030123.1:0-26076 GCA_004027025.1 Myocastor coypus
TTTTTTTTTTTTTTTTTTTTTTTTTTTTTTTTTTTTTTTTTTTTTTTTTTGGTCTTTTTAAGACATGGTCTTGCTATGCAGCTCAGGCATGCCTTGAGCTCATTTTTGTAGCCCAGGCTGGTCTCGAACTCACACTGATCTTCCTGCCTCAGCCTCCCAAGTGCTGGCATTACAGGCATGCGCCACCACGCCCGGCTCCATGCATAAGCTTTCTTTAGCAGGTGCTTTAGATTGCTGAACCATCTCACTGGCCCCTCAAATAAAATTTTTGAAAAGACAAAAATGTTTGCATATCATAGAAATAAATACAATGTTAATATATAAAATATATGAAGAATTCACATTATTCAATTGGAAGAAAAAAGAATTGCTCTCAAAATGGCAAATGACTTGAATGATTTTTTTTTTTTTTTTTTTTTTTTTGCCAGCTCTTACGCCCCTGGGGGTTGGTGTAGCATGTGATTCTGGGAAATGAACTGCAGTCTCTGAAAACATATATAAGGTTCCTTAACCTGGCACTTTAGACAGCTGAACAATCTTACCAGCCCCACTGAATAATCATTTCTTTAAAAAGGCTATGTGGAAATTGTTAAAATATTTGATCATATTAGTTACCACAGAAATTCAAATTACAATAACTGTCAATACACATGCATTAGACTTGATAGTACCAAAATGACAACAGCTAAAATGTGTTAAGGGTCTAGATAAAAAGAAAATTATACACCTGCTGTATAGCGTTTTTAGAAATTAAATTATTGCCATTATAATGGAACATACTATAGATTATTCCAAAAATTGAATGTAAAGCAGATATTTAATCTACAATTCCACTCACGGATACACGTCAAAGGAAAATGAAACCAATATGTATAGAAAATATTTGCATTTCCAAGTTCATTGCAGTTTTAATAATAATAATAAATTATCAACTCATATATTTACAGAAAAATTTATTTTATTTGGCAATATTATGACAAGTGAAAATATTCAATCAGAATAAAAAATTATGTATATTTTCTCTTACGAAATCTAACATTTACACTCATGAATTATACATAACATGTAACAAAGTAGTGAGAATGAGTGACTAAACGTTGATCAAAGTATACAAAATTTCCTGGAGAGATTAGCTCAGGAAATCTACTGTAAAGTATGATGACTGTAGAATCTATCTATCTATCTATCTATCTATCTATCTATCTATCTATCTATCTATCTGTCTATCTATCTACCTGCCTATGCATCCATCTACCTATTTATCTACCTACCTATACTGTACACATATAAATATACATATACATATGTATACATATTTGCATATGATATTTAAACCTGTTAAAAGAATCCAATTGTAAAATATCTTTATTGAAAATAAATTAAGAAACTCACGACATAAACATTTTAAAAACTAAAAGGAAAATATCCCTAATAAATAGAAAGAAGGAATGGAAAAAATATATAATTACATAAACAGGTTGTTCTATTGCTGATTTCTACTATCATATTGAAAGGAAAAATAATGCTTAATATTTTTTCTTTTTTTATTTAGACCAATTTTCATGCTTGTTTCTACTAATCTGAACAAATAAGGAAATGACATACAATATAACGACCATTATTGAAATCATATCATCTTGTTTAGTGAAATTCTATACAGGTTCTAGTGCCTTTTTAATCTTTTATTCTCTTTACAAAAAGGATTGGTAGGACCAAATTTCTCTCAGGTAAAAAGACAAACAAAAGATAAAAATCTAAAACGTAAGTAAAATAAACAAATTAAGTTATTTGCCTAACAATTAAACCAATCAGTTATTATACTTCAAACTCTGAGTTGAACTGTTATTTTGTACATTTTTGTATACCCATTCATTTTTTCTTTAAAAAGTGAATATATTCTACTAGAAGAAAGGAAAAATGCACGTATTCATTATCTCAGCAGTTTTTTTCTACTCTGTTATGTGAATGAGATGAAAACATATGCTCATCAAAAGATCTGTACATGAAAAATGATTACTGTGATTCAGAAGAACATGAAGTTATTACGAGTTATTACAGAATCTTTAATTATTATAAACTGTGCTACTAGAAACATAATCACATGTATATTGCTGTGGTGTGATGCTTTTAATTATTTGGGGGACATACCAAGAATAGCTGGGTCGAATGCAACCTCTAGTCCATTTTTTTTTTGAGGAATTTCCAAACTGTTGCATAAGGATTGATTTTCCCCACAGCCACACCACCATTTGTTATTGTTTGATTTCTTTAATGTTCTTTATTTTTTTTAAAAAAAATATTAATTTTAATAACAAAGAAATAACAATGACCCAGTTTCAAAACACGTTAGTAGGACAGCCACAATAATTAATGCCATGCATAGTTTTCTTCACAGAAATTGTTCACTGTACAAGATGCAGACCTGATAACTTTTCTAAACACTATTAGTACCAATATTTCTTCTCACTTAACTGAGAGACAGTAGTTGGCTGTATAGTCCAATAGTCCATATTAGTAGTGGGTTATAAGTGGTCTTCCAAATTGTCTATTCAAGGAGATTGTTTGACTTCTTGATGAGAGCCATTCTTTCTGGGGAAAGATGTGAGTTCAGTGTTGTTTTAATTTGCATCTCTCAAATGACCGTTGATGTTTGACCAGCAAATATATATATTCAAAGGTCATATATATGTATATATTTGCTAAAACAAAAGTGAAATGGATAAAATTTATTTATTTATTTATTTATTTAATTTTTTTTTTTTGAGGCAGGGTCTCACTATGCAGTTCAGGCTAGCCTTGAGCTCACTTTTGTAGCCCAGGCTGGTCTCGAATTCGCACCAATCCTCCTGCCTCAGCCTCCCGAGTGCTGGGATTACAGGCATGCGCCACCACGCCCAGCTTGGATAAAATTTATTGCATGCCCATAAAATAAAACATCTCATTTAACCCAGTGAAATAAGGAATTACAATTATCCAGGATAACATTATAAAACATTGAAATTTTATGCAAAAGAAACTTGAAACAAATAAAAGGTAGATGCTGTATAATTCTATTTATATGAAATTTCAGAAAAAAATGAAATGAGTTAAATCAGAGCAATATCTGCTGCAATGTTTACTGCAAAAGAGCATGGTGAGAATTTCTAAAGCAATAAAGATTTATTTGGATAGTGATTTTTACTTGGGTATATACATTTTCAGAAATTTATTGAATTGTACCCTCAAGATCTACAATATTACCATACATAAATTTTCATTCATTGAAAAGTGAAATTGTGGTCACATTGAATTATCAAGCAAACATTAATAACAGTAAATGTTGATTATTTGAAAAATATTAGTAAGGAAGATTAATCAGGAAGGAAATGAGAAAAATAACAACACAATACTAGGACAGATAAGAGTCCAATGCTAGTAAGAATTCAAGTAAAAATAAGGGTTATACATTAACATATGTGAGATGATTTACAGAATGTGAATGCCAAAATTTTAAAACAAGTAAAGAACAGGCTTTCTACTCAGTCCAGGTCCCTAATGTTCAAGTCTATTTTTGAAACCACATTTACAAATTCAATATATGGGAAAACCTAATGCAATTTTATGCTAGGATATTTGAAAAGAGTAGTTAAATTAATAATACTGCTACCTGAAATTAAGCGTTAGTAAAATTGAGCAAGGAAAAAAATTCTAAATGGACCAGTTATCATGGAAGAAAATGTTAGAATTTGAAAATGTATTTCCACAAATGGTTGGTAACTTTTAGAAATAGCTTTATGGCTATTTTCATTCCAACATTCAGTTTCACACAAAATTTACATGTTTTCCTCACTAATCTCAGTGATTCCTCATGGCAGAGTTACATGTTCCCTTCACAGCTGAATCACCAATACATCTAGCAAATTTTCTCACATATATGAGCAGCATTTCAGTAGTTATACATGAAATGACTGCATCAGTCATTTATTTCTGAGAAATAGGGAAATTATACTGTCATAATCTACTGTGGCTGTTCAAAACAAAGAAAAATATTCAACGATTTTAAAGCATATTATTACTAGTTAGAACAATCCAATCACCACAGTAATGACTATTGTAGGCAACATAGCAGTAGATATAAAAAATTAGTGGTTAATTATATAAGAAAGATGATAGAATTTGCATAGTCTTCATATGTCTAACCATAAGATACTTCGAAATGTATTAGGAAAAGGCTGTAACTCAAATGAAAGTGTTGCAGACATTACTTCATGCAATGGTCAAAGTAAATATTTTTGATCAACACATCCTTTCTGTTATTCTTCATAAAAATACATAAACTAAATTCATTCTAGAATAAAGACTGACAAACCCAGAATATTTTCTGTTTATTAGGTAACTGGCCAGTACTTCACAAATGCACAAATATAATTTTAGTCTGAGATATTTAGAAGAAAATATCATAGTGTGGGGGGACTTAAACATCATACACATTCATTTTTGGGGTCTGGTAGCTTAGTTGGGGAGCTAAGACTGAGGAGCAAGTGGACTCAGTGTTAGGGGAACACTCAGCCTTCTGTGAGGACAATCCCTTTTCTAGCTTACATTTGAATGGAAGAGAGGAAAAAGGTCGAGAAAGACAATGACAGAGACTGAGACCCAAACAGAGACAGACTGACAGGCATAAAGTCAGACAAGCAGACAGACAGGCAAACAGACAGACAGAGACTGAGACCGAGACAAAGGCAGACACAGAGATAGACTCAGAGACAAAGAGATACAGAGAGCAACAGAGAGAGACACAGAGACAAATCAGTTTTTTCTTCTTTTTCTGGTAATGGCAATTAAGGAGAGGCCTTATAATGATCTCTACTAACAGCCATTTGAAAAGTTTATTATTGGAATGTGTCTGTAGTAAATCATAATTATATTCATCACAGGGAATTGGTATATATCATTTTGATCTCATCTTGATCAGTTTTACTCCCCCATCATCCACTGCCTTGCTTTTGCATACCCCTTGCCATCTAAAGTCTTCCTGTATTTCCTACCATCTATCATTTTGTTCCTTTTTTTTTTTCTTACACAAGGTCTGACCAGGTCACTAATTGGCTAAGGTTAGTCTTCCTCTTCTTCTAAGGACATTAATCATAGTATTGACCACACTCTTGTAACCTCATGTAAACTTAATCACCTCCCAAAGGTATGCTATTTTGGGGATCATGGCTTCCTCTATATGCCTAAATAATTATATAACTAAATTGTGTTTCCCAAAACTTTGTATAGTAACACTGTCACATGTTAATAATTTATCTAGATGCCTAATTCTACTTCACTAATTGTTTTATTAAGGTATTTCTTTCTAGTGCATGAGTCAGTGTAGGACTTCATAATGGGAAGATAAAAGTATTCAGGCCACATTTCATTTTATAAAAGATAGAAATATTTAAGGAGGTATTTCTTATGAATGAACATAAAGATGTACAACAGCTAAATTCTACTTGAAATGGTAAATCAAATTATGTACTAGAAAAAAGCATATGATGGAGCTGGTGAGATAGCTTAGTTGACTAAACACCTGATTTGCCAAGCACAGAGATAGGGGTTGAATCTCCAGCACCACATCTGGCACTGGGCCTGCCCCACATAGCTGAACTAGCAATCGAGTGTAGGAGTGGTGGCACACACCAGTAATCCCAGTGCTGGAGAGGCTGAAAACAGCTGGATCACTATGACTCTGAGCTATGTACTAAAACCCTCTGCCAAATACATTTTAAAAAACACATGATAAAAGACAATTGTTTAAATCTGAATTAATTCACTTGATTATTAATAGTATAGCATGGATGTTTATTTTTATGTTTGGATAAATATAAATTCCATACATTTGGTGAAAATGAGTAAAAGTTATAAAGAATGTCATTTTGTTGTTTACAAATTTGATATTCTTCCAAACTTTAAAAATTAGAGAAATGTAAGCATAAAATAAAATTCTGGGAGAATGTTTGAAAATCGCAAAGTGGTGAAAACTAAGCAATCCTGTGAATATATGAAATTCCACAGTAATGACTCTCACACTGTAAATGACAGAATTGTGTGCTATATCAATTTCATAATAACAAGTGGGTTACCAAAGCAATCTGACGAACCCCTGAAAGTGAACACTAACAAATACAGATCATGTACCTGAATGTGCACACACAACCGTGGCCTAGCTCCAGTCAGAAATCTGTGGCAAGATACTCTCCAGGATGGCAATAGTTGTGTGCCTCAATTAATAGTAGAGTTGGTAAACAGCATTTATTGTTTATATGTTATGTATACAGGAGTACACCTCCTCCCTATGAGCCAATAGTACCCATCTAGTACCCATCTATGCCAAAAGACAAAAATAAGGTCATATAAACCATTGTATAAAATTCAACCTTCTTCCAGGTAATATACCTATAATAAAGTTACCTTTCATTATAACATTTATCTGCATAAAGTGAACAACTAGAACAATATTTAAGAGCTTATTATTTGAAAGAAGAGAAAAGGAAATATTTCTCTCATGATTTTATCCTTGTTTTGAAAATTCTAATTGTGATAAGATGTGGAAAATATAGATTAGAAATAAAACCACTCTTTCCCTGATTTTTAAGTTACTACTCTATATAATATTTGATAGGATCTGAAAAACTTAACACTAATGAGAATTTGTTAATTGACAAATAATACCAATTCAAAAGTTACTAGTTTTACACATTTCAAGGCTAAGCACTGAATTCCATTTTAAAATAACAAAATTTCAAAAACCTAAGAAACACTTTAAAACAAAACAAAAAAATCTTCTCCCCTCCAAAAGAATTTCTAGGTCTAAATATAGCTTATCAAATGTGATTTGTGAGTAGGAGAATAATGGTTTGCTAATTTAGTAAGATGCAAAATACACAAACATTTTTATTTAGCTCGAATTCAATACTAAGATTAGTTTAATTATTTTCTACATGGCCTTTAGGGTGTACATTTACTTGATTCATCCTTCTGGAAGGTATGTTGGTGTCAAGTCCATTACATTGGCACATAATATTTTCCTTACCACAGGAAAATGTCTATCCACAGTGCAGATGGATTGGCCTGTCCATTCCTATGGCCCTTCATGCAGCAGCTATAGACTAAAATACTATCTTTTCCCCTGATGACAGGTTTTCATGAATGCACCTCTATGGAAAGAAATGGTGCAATGGAATTTGATGTAATGGAGATAAAAAGAGAATCCAAAGCCCTAATTTTCTTATTCTTGTGGAACCTGAGAGTTTAGAAAAGGAATTCATACAGCTTCAAGGTAATCAGTGTTACTCCTTTTGTTTTGCTTCTGTTTCAGTTTACTCTGTTTTCATTAAATTTTATTTTTATTATGGTAAAATTACAGCATGAGATACCCTATTAAAAATTAAAGTATTTAATATTATGTCATTAATTATAAATGTAATGACTTGCCTTAAATAAATTTTATTGCTAATTACACTTGTTCATTGGGATGATCTCTGATTCTCTTGTCACACAAGAATTAAGAGGGCAGAAGACAGAAGAAACATGCTTTTCTGGTGCCTGCTTTGTCTCATGATCAATGCTAAGTATTGAAAATGTCATCACATTTAATTGTTTAGAAGTCTGTTTTATTTAATACCTGTGATTTTTATTTTGCATATTGATACAAGCTCAGACTATTGCTCTAATTTTTGTGCTTATGGAGGTTTTATACTATTCACTCTAACTTAAAATCCCTTAAATTATAAATGCCTTACTTGCCTATCAAATTCTATAATTCTTTCATGAAATATGAATACTAGACAGTGATATCACCAGCTTACTAGATTATCAGAACAATTTTCCCCAAGGTCTCTCCTCCTGGAATTGTTTTGTAAATCAGGGAGGTAACCATCTGGCCAAATTCATTTACAAGCGGAACTTTCTAATATGAAATCAAGACATATTGGTAAAGTCTGGCAGGGAGTTATGTACCTCAGATCTGTAATCAACTTGTCAGTGTTTCCAAATTACTTAGTATTAGCACTTCATGTACTAACATACTTATTATGACTATTATTTACATATGAACTATATTTTTCTATGGTGCAGTATTTTATACTAACAATTTAAAAAAATCTATTAGGTCTATAAGCATAAAGTGTGAAAAATTAAAATTTAGAACAATCTTATTGGCAGAATTAACTGCATTTCATATTTAGAGTTACTAATGGCTATATATATAAATATGATTTATATACAAATGAGCACAGAATTGTATTATTCAGGAGATTTTTGATATTTTATAATTTCTACATTCAACAGTGCTTGCTTTAACATTACAAATTCATTTATTAGTTTATTTCCATTTCTGCAAATATTTATTTTTAACTTGGTTTTCTTTTCTGTACTAGTAGAGAGTGAATCCAGGGTCATGTGCATGTTAGACAACTCCTGAACCACTGAGGTACAGCCCCAGCTCTCCATGCAATCTTTAAATAATATCTTACTGATATATGCTAAACTAAGATGAGTTAATCCTTAATATCTTATTGAAGAAATTGGATATTTACATGTTTCTAAATGATGAATACTACAGTGGCAAATATACTCCAAAAGAATTAATATATTTCTAATTATGCGACCAATGAAGATGCTTAAAATGATAAAGAAGCTGAACTCTTTAAAGTTTCATCAACTTTTGTCACCTTTTATGTACTCACGGATTTACACTCTTCTGTAACTGAGAAGGACTTGAAACTTCATGTACTGGCATGACTCAAGAATGAAGCCCAGTGAGGAAAATTCTTCTGACTCATCCCTAAAAACCTCCACATTCATCACACAGAGCCTCAGCACTGTCGATAGAAGCATTTGAGTCTTTGTTTTATTAGCACTTATTCAGGGGACGGATTTAAACTTCTTATATATGGACAGTCCATCATCTCCGTGGCATGCCTGTTTTACAAGAAAATAAATCCTCCATATTTTGTAAGCTTATATCTCATTGCATGTGTAAACATTAGAGAGGTTTTTGGCGATATGAACATACAAGTATTTTTGATCCAGTTGTACTCATTCACATTACCTTCCATAATATATAACATGGAAATGATAATTGCCAGGTATGAGCAAACTTCAGGATGAACATTCAAGTTTAGAAAAAAAGTACAGCATTTGCTGATAACTCACTACTGCTACAGACTATTGGACTATATATACAGCTACTTTCTCTTAATTCAATGGGAACAAAGATTGGTACTAATATTGTTTAGAGAAGATACCATATCTGCATCTTGTACTCTGAACAACTACTATGAAAAGAATAATGTGCATTGTATTAATTATTGTGTCTGCCCTACTAACCTGTTTTGAAACTGTCTCATTGTTATTTCTTTCTCATTAAAATTAATAAAACTAAAAAACAAATACAATTTACAAACAATACAGTAAAAGAAACATTATCATTAATCCTAAAATACAATGTTTACTTGGAAGTCACATCCTATTTTTCTTACCACTTTTGAAGCATGTCTAGAAGTCCTGTTTCTTTACAGTTTGCTCAAAAATGCCAAATGCCATCCAGTTAAATGGCAAGTTTGTAAAAGAACACTTACAGTGTGTGCCCATCAGCCTTATTTACAGAATCTGACACAAAGTAATCTCTGGCTGTTCCCCAACTTCAAAATGACCATGAGAGGTCAATGGTTTGCATGTACTTGGCAGATGGAGGTAGCTGATATTGCATAACTAATGACACTTGTGACAGAGGACTTCCAGAAGTGGAAGGTGGTGGTATAAACGATGTGATGCATGTAGAGGGGGAGATTTTTCAAGAACATTAATGATGTTTGTATTCTTTTAAAAAAATTAAAAAGTAAAAATTCACTATATTTTTTATTTCTAGTTTCTCCCATTCTCCATCTTTACTATAGCCTTAATTGTCTCCTTTTTGTTCACATATGTACATTTAATTAACCCTTCAAAATCAGTGCATCACTTACTTAACAATACTTTATTTTAACAACATTTTCCTTGCTCCATCCAGTTAACCCAACTAAGACCATATATGAATTTATAAGGCGACTGATTTTGTCCCCATTTCATATTTTATATTTTAGAAAGCTATGATAAACAGCTGATACATAAATGACCAATTTCACTGACAAAGAATGTGTCAGCACCCAACATTTCAACCCAGCCATGCAAATTCTAGAATCAATATTACACTTCACTATTTGTATTTACATTTTACTCCCTTTCTTAGAAGAGTAACTTTTTAATATTTTTTTATGCATTTGGTACAGGGTCTCACTACAGAGCTTGGACTCATAGTGATCCTCCTGTTTTCAGCCTCCCAAGTGCTGGGATTACAGGTGGGCACCATTGCACCTGTCTTGGTGGCTGGCTCAGAGTGCCTGGAGGAAATGCTGCCATAACATATGGTGCCAGGGATTTCACACCGGTCCCCGTATTTGCCTAAGCATGTGCGTAGTACACTGATCTATCTCACAGGCCCTGAAGAGTAACTTCTTAAGGGACAATTCTTCCCTGAACCATTTGTCTAAAGACATAATTCATGACTAAAAGAAGCAAAGAATAAATGCCTGCAGCATCCCCCCTCCCCAGCTGCCAGCAGTCTACTAAGCTTCTCAAGCCTACCATAATATACTTTAAGGAAGTTAGTATAAGAAAGATAACATGCGTGAACTATCAGTAAACACTACACAGAGCAGTCCCTGCCCATTTCCCGTTTCCTTTCTTTTTTACTAAGCCTAGAAATTCTTAAACCAAAATATAATCTACAGAAATCATTGATTTAAAATTGATCCGTATGTGGAGTACGAGAAATCAGGCCTTTATTTAGTATCTGTAACCATTTCATCTGTGAAATGTATTTTTTAAGCAATAGCACTAAAGACATTTAAGTTTACTTCTCTACCATTGTTTTTAATATAACCTATCTATCTATCTATCTCTCTCTCTATATATATATATATATTTTTTTTTTTTGTAAATTAATAATTTATTTTTTGGCACATGATACCTCATTGTTTATTTTTTGTTTCAATTTTTTTATTGTTTAAATTTAACAATGGTTATATTACATATTTTCATCATCAGATCAGTTTAGATTAATACATATAGGTATATAAGATTGATCAAACAATTAAACATTAACCTCTCTAAATCCACATTACTTTTTTTTCTTTTCCCCTTTCTTTTCTTTGGAAGTTGACATATTGCATATTGTCCTCACAATCATTCTACAGAGTACAGTGTGCGGGCATGACCCACCTCCCTATTGATGTTACTTAGAAATATAAAAAAACAAAACAAAAAGGAAAAGAATATACTTCTCTTTGGACTAAGAGGAAGCAGATACATACACAGTCAAAGGTGTTGCAATTTCAGTGGGCCACCAGTGAAGCTTGTGATGTTGGAGGCTATTGAATATAAGCCTCCTAAAGCTCATCTCATCAATCTAGCTCGGCGTTCCATGCATTGTAATTAAGGATTTTTTTTTTCTTGCTGGGTGGTAAAGGGCAAGTCAAAGCAAGACCTGTGTCACTAAACATTCTTTTTTTTGTATCTTCCAGGGTGAAATCCCCTCAGGATTAAGTTTGAGACCATAGACAGTGCTTTGTAGAACTGTTGTTAGTGTCAGCCTTCGGGACGAGTCACGGCCATTGCTTGGCCATTTTGCTTTCTGTGAGAGAATGTTTAATCTAAAGCCTGAGAGAATGTTTTGCTCTGGGTGACTCTCCTTAGATGCACTGCAGTTCATTCATCCCTTTCCTCTGAGGTCCCTTAATCTCCTTGACCAGGAAATTTGGGACACCTCTGAGTTTTAGGATACTACAGCACAGGTTCTCTTATATCCTGGGTCTTTATTGACGTTGAAGGGCTAGGGCCAAAATATTGGCTATCCTTATACCCCTTCTTTGTCTCCAATTTTTAATCTGTTAACTTACATTCTTAATCCTCCAGCAGAAAAGCTTCGTGATACTATTACTCTATAACATAGGTACTTGAGCTTATCATCACTGGCTTTCTGAGTATCAAATATCATTGACTTAGCTTGGAAATGATATTTTCTGACCATCGTTGATATTCTAATAGCTTTCCATACAATGTGATATAAGCAGTTACACAATTTTGACACAGATATTTGGAAATTCAAGGAAATACAAAATTGTAGCCTGTCAAGAATATGCTTTTTGGCCCACTATCTTATTTTCAAGTACTACTCTTGATAGAATGACAGTAACTGAGTTTACAACAGGTGCAGTACATATCAAAAAGACAAGAGTGACACGTATTCCAAACATAGTTTTAGTGTTACATTGTGCTATAGTCAATATGCTGAACCTAGCCGGGCGTGGTGGCGTACGCCTGCAATCCCAGCACCTGGGAGGCGGAGGCAGGAGGATCGGTGCGAGTTCGAGACCAGCCTGGGCTACAAAAGTGAGCTCAAGGCCAGCCTCAACTGCATAGTGAGACCCTGTCTCAAAAAGACAAAAAAAAAAATATGCTGAACCTTTTGAAGGTCCTTGAGACCAATATCTGATTCATCATGTGTACATAAGTGTATGGTTTTGCTATTGATATGTTTTCTGCTTTGTCTGCTTCCAGTCACTTCGTTGTTTAATCCATAACACATTCAGCTGTGTCATGCCCTTAAGTTCTTGTTTTCTTCTTTAAAGTTCTTATATTAGGGAAACTATATGATATTTACACATATAGGTCTGGTTTATTTCACTAATGAGTATATGTTCAATATACATCCATTTATATATGAATTCCACGACTACATGGAAACTAAACAGCACTCTTCTCATCAACCAAGGGGTCACAGATGAAATTAAAGAAGAAATAAAACAGTATCTACAATTTAATGAAAGTTCAAACACAACCTACCGGAATTTGTGGGATGCAATGAAAGCAGTTCTCAGAGGGAAATTCATACCTCTAAACTCACACATTAAGAAAATAGAATGGGAACAAATAATCAATCTTACACAACACTTAAACCGACTAGAAGCGGAAGAACAAACGAAATAAAAAGCCCGAAGGCGGGAGGAAATTATAAAGATTAGAGCAGAAATCAATTCAATTGAGACACGACCAGGTAGGATTCATCCCAGGGATGCAAGGATGGTTCAATTTATGCAAATCTATAAATGCAATACACTATATCAACAGAACCAAGACCAAAAATCACATGATCGTCTCAATTGATGCCGAAAAGGCCTTTGACAAAGTTCAACACTCATTCATGTTCAAAGCCCTACAGAAAATTGGAATAGAGGGCCTCTACCTCAACCTGATAAAAGCCGTCTACAACAATCCAACAGCTAGCATAATTCTAAATGGGGAAAATCTGAAGTCTTTTACTCTCAAATCTGGTACAAGACAAGGATGCCCCCTATCGCCACTTCTATTCAATATAGTTCTAGAGTCACTAGCTACAGCCATTAGACAAGAAAGAGAAATAAAAGGAATAAGAATAGGTAAAGAAGAAGTAAAACTTTCATTATTTGCAGATGACATGATAATCTACTTAGAAGACCAAAAAAACTCCACCAAAAAGCTGTTTATATCTATATCTATCTCTCTCTCTCTCTATATATATATATATTATATATATATATATATATATATATATATATATATATATATATAATAGACTTAGGGTATCTTCCTATTCTGCTTTTATGAAAATGCATATACATATTCCCTTTTACTCTGCTTTGAATTAAATTTTCCCTCCTACTCAGAGGACGAACATTTGTTCAAATTATTATTGGTATTGTTAATTACTAACTCTAGGTATTTGTTTTTGACCAACTTTATTTGGCGTTTTCTCTGGATGCTTATTTGATCTTTTAGTCCTACATTACTGTTTCCACAGTCTACATTTCATATATCCCTTCTTAGATGCAATGCTTTTAGCTTCATGATTCTTCTTTACTAGGATATTTGTGATTTTTTTATTATCTGCAATTTGCTTCCTGGAGTACAATGTAAACATCATGACATCAATGTTTTTCTTTCAGCTTGTCCCTATTGCATCCTTATGGATTCAAAAGCTAGTGGAATATGGTCTGTACGTAACAAGCACTTGTTTCATTGGATCTCTAATATATTTTTCACTCAATAATTCAAATGGTTATGAAACATTTCTTGCATGACAGGGTTTGTTCTACTTTTCAGGGATATAACAGAGAATATAACCAACAATATTAGTGCACATAGATGTTTATGCTTATGTGTGAAAAACATGCAGATAAGTAGGTATTTGCTTTATGAAGCATTAAGAAAACAAGGTAGGTCACAGTGCACAAAACCAACTTGCTGGTACAATAAAGGTGTACCTGTAACATCCTGTGAGTGTTTGAAACTCTAAAAAATGAAACCCTAAATTGGTGATGGATTTAGAAATGTGGATCTGTAGAGCAGATCATATGAACCAGAGATCCACAGAATTTTCTGTCAATAGTAAACATTTTGTTTGTGAGTCATACAAAATCCTGTCACAATTGCATAATAATTATGCTCTTGAACACAAAGCAGTAATAGATACACAAACTAAGAGGTGTAGCAGGTATGAATAATACCTCAATTATAATGATAGTTGGTGACACAAACTGGAGTTTGCTAACCCCAAATGTGTCTTAAGGATTCTAATCTTTGAAATCATATACTTATTCAAATAAATTTAACACTAACTGCAAATACTTGATGATTCAAAGTTAGAATGGCTTTGGTTGAGTATGGGGTATGAGTTTAGAGTCTCTTATCACCCTGAACAAGTAAATAGAAAAAGAAGTAACAGTAAGCTATAATTACCAGCATAAGAATTTCCACTTCTTATCCTTTTTTCCTGGCTTGCTTCCTCTTTTCTCTTAGACAAATAATTGCAGTCAATGAGGAAACATGTTCTGGTTTTCACACAATTCTGTAGAAAGTGAGAGCAGCAATAGCTAGTCAGAAACCACTAGCCCGAATTTAATCACCACTGTAAAAATCAGACTTGTGAATGTGACGTTTAAATATTATCTTAGCCTGTTACAGACAGGAAATTCTGTAAGGTACTTCTATAGACTGACTTGTGCCCCTGAAAATGTTAATACTCAGTCCTTAAATATTGTCGTAACGGTTTTTTGAGATAGGTTCTTCCTAAAGTAATAAAGATTAAGTAAAGTCATAAGAGTATCATTGTGATCATACAGGATTAGTATCTGTGTGCAAAGGTGAACAAACATTTGTGTGTGTATCTGTCTGTCTCTCTGTCTGTCTCTGTATTTATTTCTGTCTCCCTCTTTGTTATATATGTCACAGGAAACTTTGAGAACAGAGGGGAAAGCAGCCAGCTACATATGAAGAATACAGGTCTCACAAGAATTCAACCATTGCAGTGCCCTGACCGTGCAATGTCAGCCTATACTTCAGTGAAAAAGTAACTTTCTATTACACAACGTTCTGATGTTTGGTCATAGTAGCCAGACAAGACTAAATCAGGCATTTCCCAAAGGAAAGTTGAACTAGAGCTCTCTGCCCTAATTTGATACTTTAATATCAATGGTAATCTTTGACATTTCATGAATCCATTTACACAGATGATACTTGGAGTCCACAGCTGGTGTTCAAGGCCAAATTTCCTGTTTTTATATTCTTGTTGAGTCATTAACTTAATGTTAATGATTTCTGACTACCTACTGCTGTCCTGGCTTTGAGGGGAGTTAGTAGACAAAACTGTAAAAGCCAACAGATGAAGGGAGTCTTAAAACAACCCCTTTCCAATGCATTTTTTTCAGGGCCATGCTATTGTTTCACTAAGGTGATACAATGAACAGGCAAGGCCCGCCCAGGTGACTGTTGACTCTGCCTGAGAAACTGGTAGAGCTGAAAGCTATAAAAAGAAAGGAGAAGAAGACTTGGTAAGAGTCCAGAAGTTATGCAAAGCATGTTGCTCACTCTTCGTGTGCACTCTAGTGAACACTACATAGTACAGACAATAACATGTAAACCCAAATTTCTGTCTTTACTTCCACTCTTCATGGATGGTAGGTATTTGAGACTCATTACCATAAGCAATGGGGAATCATGACTGTAGGGTGATATTTCAATGAATAACTGTGATGGCAACCTGATTTGTCCTCAAACTCAGGCCAGAGTAAAGATTGAAGGTGTTGAAGGTCATGTAGAAGACCTGATACTAAGATAATAATATATAATATTCATTGAAATGATGAGAAATCACATGCCCAAGTGAGAGATTTCCTTTTCTTGAAATAAGCCACTTGAAAGTGCAAACTTCTACCATGGTCAGTAGTGATTATACCATTTTAGAAGTATTTTAGAAAATAACTTACATCCTATTCAACACTTTCAAGCTCAGATATATGTCATTCTTTTTTTTTTTTAGGGGGGGGACCGGTATTCAAACTCATGAACTTGTACTTGCTAGGCACATATTTCTGTCACAGAGCTATCTCCCCAGCCCTTGACATGTCATGTTTCATTTGGAAGTACATGATTCTCAGCAACCAAGATATTGTTGGAGCTGCTTTGAGCTAATTAACAGTAGTATGCAACCAAAACATCTATGAGAGTGTAAAACAACAAAATTTATTTTATGGATAGATTATTTTTGCTCTTGAAAACCTTGAGGATATCAAGATTAGCTAAATAGGGTTGTCAACTTTGTGCGTTAAGAAAGAACATAAACCTGGATGGAGTATTTCTTATGTGGATTACTAAACATGTCATCCTATTTCTTTATACCAAAATATATTTTACTATATATATTTTCTCTAAGGTTTGAGTTTTGCAGAGCCAGATTCAATGGGACATTGGAGATTCTGAAAGAAATTGTGATATATAAGTGGGGTCAGAAAACTATAGCGTTAACTTTAAAAAACAACTAAGGGATATATTGACTTTAATTCTCCTCAAAATACTATCCTTAAATCACTTATCTAATTGTTCTCACGAGTTGTTTATAGCAGTTCTTGGAATTGTCTTTTGTCTTCTTATAACCTGTCTTAGTTACACTTCTCTCTTTGCTGCAACATACATCTGACACTAAAAATTAGGCAAGGAAATGTTTGTTTAGCTCACAGTTACTGGAAGTTTCAGACCATATTCATCTTGCTTCAAGGCAGAGTGGTACATGGCACAGAACCACCTTTCATGGTATTTCCAAAGAGCAGAGAGAGCAAAGGGAGGAATAGCAGCTCAAGCAGCTAGTTTCTCTTCTCTTCTTACATTGTGAAGCAAATTACCTGCTCAAGGACAGTTGCAGCATCTATAACTACAACGATAAATCACAAACTCCAGAAGATGTACTGTGACTACAGCAGGATTTGGGGGAACAATTAGACACAAACCGTAACGTGAACTGTGACAAATACAGATAATGCTTCCACTGATTGCCATTCAAAAGACACACAGGCTCATAACAAAAATAGTAGGTTGTGTTCTAGTCTGCCTTATTCATGGGGGGAGGAATTCCAGGAGCATTTTCACTGGGATTAGCACAATATATCTTCCAATATAATATTTAAAAATTAAGGCAGTTCACTTAAGAGTATGTTTCTCTAGCTGAATCAATTTAACAACAAGGACGCAAACTTACCCTGTTTTATAGCTGAATAATACTCCACTGCATAAAAATACCACATTTTCCTTATGCACCATGATGGGCATCTGATTTTTTTCCAGGATTTAAGTATGACAAATTGCAGTGCTGTAAACATGGTTACACATATATCACTCTGGTATGAGGTTTTCAATTCTTCTGGAAAAATACAAAGGAGTGAAACGGCAGGCTTGGATGGAAGCTGCAATCCTCACTTTTAAGAATTCTTCACACTGATTTCGACAGTGGTTGTACTAGTGTTCATGCCCACGCACAGTGGAGAAGGGTTCCTATTGCTCCATAGCCTCTCAAGCATTTGTTATTGGCTGACTTCTTGATGTTGGCCATTCTTTCTGGTGTGAGATGGAATGTTGTGTCAGTATTGTTTTAATTTGCATCTCTTGAATGAACAATGACGTTAAATATTTCTCATACATTTATTTGGCATTTGCATTTCTTCATCTGAGAAGTATATTTTCATCTCAGATGCCCATTTTTAGTTTGAGTCTTTGAATTTGGGGGAGTTGATTTTTTTTTCCTTGTTCATATGTTACAGATAGATGATCTTTGTCACAGAGACAGTTGTCTATAACTTTTTTTTCATGGTTTTCAGGCTTTCTTTTTACACTGTTGGTGCTTTCTTTTGATGTACAGAAAATTCGCAGTAAGATGAAATCCCTATTGTTGATTGCTTAAAGTATTTCTCATGGAGTTTTGTTTTTGTTCATTAACTCTCTACCTGCCTCTAGGTCTTTCAGATTTCTTCCTATGCTTTCCTCCAGAAGATTTAGTGTTTCTATTTTAATTTTTAAATCAGATCCACGTATTCAAACATTGTATCGTCTCTTTTGTGTGAGAAGTTGAAAGAAAAACGTGTTATCTGAAGGGTATAATAAATCGTGGGGAAAGGGAATCAACTTATTCAAAATGAGATTAGAAGGCAGACAGGACAGGGAGTGGGGGAAAGGAATTTACCTCTGTATGCAATCATGATGGTTTGGACAACTGCACTGTGAATTTCTGGTGGTCTATGGAAAGTAGTTAATGCTTTCATTTGTCTCCTTGCCTTTTTTCAATGCATTTTTTTTCTTTATTTTGTGCTTTCCAATTTTACAAGCATGTATCTCGTAATACAAATAACTGGTTAGAAAATAACACTGTTTTATAACAAATACTGTGAATTTCATATTTGTTGAATGAAAGTCTATATCATTTGTATTTTTTTCTTTATTTTTAATGACTGGCTCAGCCTGCCCTTAGGGTGGGGCTGGTGCAGCATGTGCTGCCAGGGATCTAACGACAGTCCCTGTGGCTGTCTAAGCTTTCCTAAGCAGGTGCTTTAGACCGCTGAGCCATCCTGCCAAACCACTTGTATCTTTTCTATAACTCTAATTTGTGTTGTTAAAAAAACAAAACAAAACAAAACAAAACAAAAAACAAAGTGAGTTTATTTCAAAAAACACGCAAGCAAACCAAATAAAAATAAACACACAAAAATTCAAAGCTGAGATAATGGTTAACAATAAGTATACGGGACTGATGCATACACATGTATACATGTTGTTGCTTAACAATTAAGGTTTTAGGGGCCCGGTGGGATTGCTCAGTGGTCTAAAGCGCCTGCTTGGGAAAGCTTAGGCGGCTGCAGGGGCCGCGGTTCGATTCCCCGGCACCACATGCTGCGCCAGCCCTGCCCTCAGGGCAGGCTGAGCCGGCCATAAAAGTAAATAAACAAACAAACAAAAGTTTAAAAAAAAACAATTAAGGTTTTAACAAAGTGATTCACTGTGAGATTGCTCAGCAGACTAAGCACTTGCTTAGGCAAGCACAGGAACTGGTTGGATCCCTGGAAACACATGCCCAGTCTGGCCCTGCCGTATGTCCAGGCGTGGTGGTACACACCTATAATCCCAGTGCTGGAGAGGCAGCAAACAGGTGGTCACTACTAGTGTGAGCAGTATAGTGAGACCATGCAAAAATGCATAGAAAAGCGATTCATAAAAGCAAAAAATAAGACATAGGGTAGTGCTTTTGAACAGTGTAATTATATTTGAAGAGATTTAGATTCTTATTCCCTAATATTTATGCATGTGCAATCAATTTTAAAGTAAACGTCTACTTCTGTAAAACAGATTTATTTGTAGATAGTGATTGCTAATTTGGCAGAATTCACTTTTTTGTGGGGGATTTTAATAAGTTGTTTCTTTGAAGGGAAATGGCCCCAATTAATTTTTATGTGAATTATTCTTCCGTAGTATCAGCTGTTGCTGGGTCAGGAAGCAAGTAAAGTAGTTTGATGGCATTGGTTTCTTCTCATTATGGCAAACTGAGCTGCTACTAGTGATTTCCTTTAGAAATGTTAATGATATACTTTGGAGCCTTATGCTAGAAGTGGAAAATGTAATTGGTACTAAGACAGGCACACATGATCCAGGCATGTGTCTGTGTCCTGGAGCCAGCTTTGCTGTTGCAGTAAGGTGGGTTCCACCATTCAGTGTTCACAGTCACACACTACTGAGATGTGTGCACATTGAGGCATCAAATCTCCACATGGAGTACTGTTAGCTAGAGAATGAAGCCTCGTGTGCAGCTGCTGATTGGCATAGTGATCTTAGAAATGCTCTGTAAAGCAAGATCATTGCATGATTAGCTAGATTTTTCAAAAGATATAAACACAAAAGATATTAAAAATGGAACCTGTTATGAAACTACAAGTGTTTCCTGTGTCCAAGAGGACACAGCTATGACTGCAGTAGAGAAAAAGAAATAGACTTTGTTCAAAGTGAAGGAACAAGTGAGATGAGCAAAAGGATAGAAGAAAGAAATAAGGAAAGGAAAAAGATATATTTATCTATATAAAGGATAGTTTGGACAATTGCATTGCTGATTTTTGCTGGTCTGTCGAAAGCAGTTGATGCTTAAATTTTTTATCCTTTTTTTAAATTTTTATAACCTTTTGATTAATTTTACATGCTTGTATCTGTTAATCTGAACAACTAACTTGAGAAAAATATCAGTATAACAACCATTGTTGAGATCATTTTACTTTGTTTAGTGAAACTGCTCATGTATTTAAGAAATATTTTCCATTCCCTTCAAAAAAAAGTAAAGTGGTATTAGTTAACAAATCCAATACTTGTTATGGCTTTGGGACAGATATTTCTTTAATTACCAATATAAAGAAACTGTGTGGTAAAGAAAAGACAATGATGTAAGCCTAGCATTACCTCTTTGTGTTCATTCAAGAACACATTTCTCAGTCTCCCATGGAGATGGGTGGGTGGGCACCATGTGACTATATTCCGTTTGATGTGAACAGAAGGAGGTGATATTTACATAATGCAAGTGCCAGTAAATTTTGCTTCTCCACACTATATTTCTCAGGACTCTAGCAAGATGGAAACAAACTACACCGTGATGAGAAGAGTGCCACAGTGATCATTACCTACAATTCTCAAACACTTTGTACTTGAGCATCGTAGTGTGGTATGAAAGATGCGGCTGTTTTGAACAGGAAATCGGTGGGGTTTTTGCCTCAGCCCATCCTTACTGGAACAAATACCTTTAAATGACAGTAATAACAACAATACTTGCTGTTATTTCTAGATCATGCAGAGCACAAAGATGTCTCACAATATTCTCACAAACAAAATACATTGAGCAAATATTGCAATTTGTATTCTATATATTGACAAAACTCTACAAAAAGGAAGTGATCCACCCTTGATCTCACACCAATAATTTCACAGTCTGCTTCTTACTTTTAAGTGCATGATTTTCCACTATACTCAGCTATCCTGGATGCTCTTACTGAACTGATTGTTTTAATGAATCCTATGCACATTTAAGTATAAATTCGTTTTTATTTAAATATTATTGCAATATAATTCAAGGGCCAGTCAAATAGTTTACTGGTTTACAGTGCGTGCTTAAACTGACACAGGGACCAGCTGCTGGCCCTGCCCCAGAGGCGTGCTGAGACAGGGATTGAGACTGGTCATGGTGGCATGTGTCTATGAGCCCAGAGTTTGGCAGGCTAAAAAAGATAATCACTACAAGTCTGATCCATGTAGTGAGATCCTGTAGACCCTATAGACCCTGCCCCAAACACAGGAAAAATATATTTGATGTAATTGCCTCATGGAAGTAGAGAATAAAATTTCTTTTTTTATTTTCTAAAAAGTATACAAGTTATAATTGAAACAGAAATACTAAAAATGATACAGAATTTCACTTAAAAATGTAATACAAATTTCACAATGTTTGTTGTAATATACGCTGTTATTTTCCAACCAGCTACTGAATGAAATTTCTTGTGGCTTATTAGGATGCGGGCAACGATTATCACAACTGATTTTACAACATTTCTATCACACACACACAAAAAAAAAAAAAAAAAAAAAAAAAAACTCCAGCCGACACCGGTAATCCCAGCACTTGGGAGGCTGAGGCAGGAGGATCAGTGTGAGATCGAGACCAGCCTAGGCTACAAAAGTGAGCTCAAGGCCAGCCTCAGCTGCATAGTGAAACCTTGTCTCAAAAAAGACAACAAAAAAATCTCCATAACTAGTAGTAATCATGCTTCATTTCTACTTCCTCTACTTATTCTTTATCTATTGCCCCAGACCCAAGAAAATTCACTACTTTCTCTGTATGTGTGCTATTTCATATCATTTTATGTGTGTTCTAATGAGTTATAATTATATATTCTTTGTCCAACTTCACACTAAGCATCTTTTAAGTCTAAGCTGTAAATCTTAGTAAATGGATACAATACAGAAGAAATGAATGAATTATGAATTAAAATGCAGCGACCAAGCAGAGCTATATTGTATTTACTGAAAGAGCACCATTTTATTTCTGCTGAAATTATTGAGTTTTTCTTACAACTATTACCACCTTTGGAAGATATTTATTAACTTTACAGCCTATGTTGTTATCAGGAGAAAATTCATGGCATATTTCTAATAAGTATGTATAATTAAATATATGCCTGACATACCTATGTCTAAAGGGATTTGGTTTAATATCAAGTGTGAATACATCTGGCTCAGAAGTCATTCCCCATAAAAGAATTCAAAATGTATTTTGAGCAATACGAACATCATTGTACTGTATATGTACTCTCCAAAGAAAACTAGTGAGAAATATGGTGCTCACTTAGATGCATAAATTCTAGTTTTTTTTGCTTTTAAAATGTCCAATTATTTTTATTCATAACTCCTCTATGCTCTTATATATGTTTTTAATATATATCTGTAGATTTTCCTTAAAGTAAATGTAGTGTTGGGAAAAATAACTTTAAAATCTCATATTGTAGGGAGTCCTCTCCAATTAATGGAGCTAAGATAGTATTAAAAGTTCCTACTTGTTAGAGGTGTAAAATAAGTCTCATGCTGAGTGTTGACAGGCTGGCATAAGGAAATAAAAACACTATTAGGCCTCAGATATTTCTTGTTGCTAGAGTTGAAATTTACCTTTTAGAACCAATAAAATATGGACGAAGTACTTCATAATGCCCTTATTTTTTCTTTTCATTTTATTTTTTATCCACTTAACTCCACTCTGTTTTAAACTTTAAAATTCTCATTAAATTCCACTTAATTTGAGCATTCCATATACTGGTGAAAAGTAGTTCCTTTTCAGAAATATTTGCAATTAAGTTGATAGAAACATAAACCAATTAAACGTTGAAGTCTAACTATCCAATCTTCCCACTTACATTATAAATAAATTGTGAATATATTATTGAGAGGTTTAGGTGAAAATACTTCAGAAGTTGCTGGACACATCTACCATCAAATGTGTTGCTTATAAACAGGAAATTATTTTTCACACTGTGGGTGGATAGAAAGTGCTAGATTAACATACCAACAGATGTGTTCTCTGTTAAAGCTCTTTATCCTGATTCATAGTTGGCCATTTTAATCTAGGTATTCCACTAAAGCATCATGCCCTCATATGGGAGGTGACTGGACCACAAGGGTGGACAATGAGCTATGAATTAGCCCACCCCACGGGATTTCATAGGTGGGATCTTGTTGAAAGTGGTGGCTTACTGATGCTATGACGTGGAAGGTTTTCCTTCCCTCCTGTATTATGCCTCTCTACTTCCTGCTGTTGTGCATGAGCTGGTTCTCTGCTAAGCTCGACCCTGGTGTGCATCCAGCTGACTACAAACTGAAACTTCTATAAACAGTGTGCATAAATAAACGTTTCTTCTTTAATTGCGGGTGCAAAGGATTGTATCCCAGAGACAAGAATGTAACTAAGGCAACTGTGATCTCACTGACATCACATACCGAAAGGACAAAGGGAGCTCATTGGTTATTTTTAAAGGACACTATTTCCCTTTCTGAGGGCTTCACACGCATGCCATAATCATTTTGCAAAGGCCCCACTTCCAAACTCATCATCTTGGGGTTTAGAATTTTACCATGTGAATTTTTAAAGGACATTCTATACAGTTCTACAAAAATGCAATTTACAGCACTGAATCTTGTGTATTTCTCTTACAAGAACTCCATTTCTCCTGAAATAGCCATTTTTCTCATTTTTATTTGAAATCCTCAAGGACAATGGAGTGGAATATAAGAAAGGGAGCATAGAGATTTGGAACCACAGAGAATAAGGGTGAAAAGTTAATAAAAGTAGTTAGCAAGATGCTAGTAAGAACTCATAGGAGGAAGGGCTCAAAGAAGAGGAGAGTGTCTATGCATCCTTTCTGTGGTCAGCTTCTGACCATAGAGGAGAGCCAAACATACGTCACTGTATGACCATAGTTTCCCCACTGAAACATTTTGAAATTTGTTATTGTGAGGTATTATTCTAGGGGTGGAAAATTGAACTATGTATGACATTAAGAGCTGGAAAAGTGCTAACAAATAAGTCAAATCATGAGAAGGAATCTCCCATGAGTCTATGTTCCTGGCAAAGAGAAATAAGATGATATGCACATAACTCCACAAAAAATGTAATTTGTATGTCATTCCATGGGACTATTTATGTCTCTTCAGGATTCATGTAGACATTATTTAATGACCAAAAATTTAGAGACTAAGCAAGAATAAAGGCTGTCTTTGCTACACAATTACAAAATACTTAATTTAAATGTATCTGTGTCTGGTGAGTTTCAACTTTTTAAAAATCTTTCCTATTTCTCTATTATGCAAAAAGTGTATTTTTTGTTTTCCTATTCCTGTCCTATGTTGAATTCTGCAAATATATAATTTGTTTTTCTTTAAATTTTATAGATTACTATCACTATTTATTTATTTTTTGGTGGCCAGCTCAAGCCACACTGGAGTTGGGGCTGGTGCAGCATGTGGTGCCAGTGATACAACCACAGTCTTTTTCCTTTGCTTATGCTTGCCTAAGCTGGTGCTTTAGACCACTGATCTATCTCTTCAGCCCTTTACGGACTAATATATATTAAAAATTGTCTTGAATTTCAGCAGTGTCGTCGGACTTGTGCATTTGATCGAAGCTTCAATGACGTAACTGGATGGCAGGTGTTAACTGTACTTTGCACAGTGAGAAGGACAGGAACTGCAGTCAGGGGCTTGGATGGAGGTTAGACCATGGAGTTTTCCAATGCTGGAAACTTGGTCCTCGGTATGGTGGTGTTGAGATCCTGAGGCCATTATTAGCGGAGCTCCATGGTAAGTCCCTATCCAATTACAGGCTACCCTTGTAAGGGATTAACCTAGTTGTCACAGACCCTGACTCAATTCATACAAGAAAATTTTGAAGAAAACAGTAAACTCAGCCTTTCCTATTACTCTTTATTTTCTGTATAGATGCTAATTATATATTCCTTTTCTGTGTGCCAACATGCCCTTGACCTCTATGGTAAGTTAACATTTACTGCTTAAAGTATCCAATCTATGGCATTGCATTATAGTCACAGAGAAAAGATTAATACATTGTTCATAGTAAGAAACAGATAAAGACAGTAAGACAGTTCCTATCTAACACAAAAATTTTCCAGTTGCAAGAATTTAGTAATGGAAATTTGTCTTAAGATTATTAAGGACAATTATGTTTATTACAAAGAGAGGTATCAGAAAAATCATTGCAGTGTAAAAAACATCTGATTTCCTAAGAAATAGTAGCTGGTTAGGTAATTTCTATCCTTTTTTATTTTTCTGCTCCTCATACTTCTTTTATAACCCTTTTCTTTTCTCCTGTCTTTCCATCATTTTCTACCTGGAGGCACATGAAGTCTCTTTCCTGATCCTTGCTCCATATGATTCTTGCTCTTATGCCTCTGCAGATTGCTTTAACTGTTTTTTTTTCCAATTCTTTTATTGTTTAAATTTAACAATGGTTATATTACATATTTTCATCATCGGATCAGTTTAGATTAATACATATAGGTATATAAGATTGATCAAACAACTAAACATTAACCTTTCTAAATCCACATTACTTTTTTTTTT
>PVJA010030124.1:0-25943 GCA_004027025.1 Myocastor coypus
GCTCAGCTCCCAGCGGTGGGGTTTGGGCTGGGCTGGAACAGGAAGTTAGTCATGGGAACACAGAGGCGGGGCAGAGGGGCGCAGGGGCTTACCCGCGGCGGGTGCGCAGGTTCAGCTCCCAGCGGTGGGGTTTGGGCTGGGCTGGAACAGGAAGTTAGTCGCGGGAACGCAGAGGCGGGGCAGAGGGGCGCCGGGGCTTACCCGCGGCGGGTGAGCAGGCTCAGCTCCGAGCGGTGGGGTTTCAATAGCATCATTCTTGTTGAGACAAAAATCAGTGCATTAGCAATGTGCACATCATGGAACTGGCGAGATGGTTTAGTGGTCTAAAGCGTCTGCTTAGGAAAGCTTAGGCAACCTCAGGGACCTTGGTTTGATCCCTGGCATCACATGCTGCACCCTCACACCCAGGGCAGGCTGAGCTGGCCAAAATAAATAAATAAATAAATAAATAAATAAGCACACCTCTCCCCCGAGATAAAGTTGATATCTGCCCAATAAATAAATAAATGTGCACACCTCTACCCTGGGACAAAGTTGGTATCTGCCCTGCCAAGGCCTGTGTTTCAGTTCAGGTCAAGGCTCCCAGTGCTAGATCTGCTCATCTCGCTATCACTCATCAGTCCTTTATGTATTGAACAAATTCCAGTGGGGCTGTAGCCCTTGGATGCTCAGTGCAGGGCTGCTGGTCCTTCATAGGTGCTCAACATATTTGTCCATGGTTGAATGCTCAGTGCATCCGTGGGAGAACATAAGCTCTGTAAGTCCTGGGATGCCACACACTGGTCTAGGAAAAGGACTCAGGACCAGTCTTCTCAGATTCACTGAATGCCGATCAGAAAGCTCTAAGCCAGAATCAGAAGCATTGGTGGCTACTTGTGAGAACCTACCTATGGATGAACAGCTGAGTTCACAATCTATAGTGGTTGGATCTGAAGATCTGAAAGTGCTGTGATCTTGGCCTTGCGGGGACCTTTAAGGACTTAGTCCAAGCAAGGTGGCTGTCAGATTCTTCTTATCCCTCTGCCACCATAGAAATCTATTTTCTGTTAATTCATGATTATCATTTCTTTTTTTTAATCTTTTTTTTTCTTTTGTAGCTTTGAGACAGGATCTCTTTATACCAGACCAGAATGACTTTCAACTATGTAGTCCATAGTTAAACTCAGTGTGATCCTTCTGCCTTGGCTTCCTGAGTGCTGAGATTATAGGGGTGTACCACCATGCCTAGCTCCAGCAATTCATGATTGTTAAAGAACAATGCACACACACACACACCAGTGGTCAAACTTGCTCCTACCTCCATCTTACAAGAATTCATTTAGGGCCCGGCGGGATTGCTCAGTGGTCTAAAGCACCTGTTTGGGGAAGCTTGGGTGGCTTCAGGGACCGCAGTTCGATCCCCATCACCACATGCTGCGCCAGCCCTGCCCTGGGGGTGGGCTGAGCCGGCCATAAAAATGAGTGAATAAAAACAAACAAAGGTTCTGAAACAAGAATACAAATAATTGAGCTGGGGAGATGGCTCCGAGGCACAAGTGCCTGCTGGGCAAGTGCAAGGTCGTGAGTTTGAACCCCAGTCCCACCAAAAAGAATACAAATAATAAATAAAATTAAAAAAAAAAGAAAGTGTTAATGTAAGAAATTATGAAAAAAAAAAAAAGAATTCATTTAAAAGCAGTTCAGTACTCATCCTATGGAATATTGTGCTTCATAAATACATATTTACATGTAAATATGTTATGGTTTAAATATGCAGTATTTGCCAAAGACTTATCTTGAAGCCTTGAATCCCAGGGAAGTAATGTTCAGAGGTTGTGCCTGGAGAGATGGATCATGAAAGTACTGACTTTATACATGGATGATACTGGGTGGGACTGTTCCTGTCTTGAAGTAGGTCACTAGGGACATACTTTGGAAAGTTACTGGCCCCTGCTGCTTACCTGCTACCAGGGGTTTCCTCTACCATATTTCTGCCTCATCACAGGCCTAAAATTAAGGGCCAGATGACCATGGACAAGAACCTCTGAGCCCACAAGCCAAAATAAACTTTTCTTCCTTTAATTGGCTTTCTTGGCTATTTTGGGCTATCACAAAGAAGTGATCAACATCCATGTATGTGTCTCTGTATAGGCACACTATCTAGACATGGAATGGCTGTGTCCACTTGTAGGTACCTGTTTCACTTTTTAAGAAACTGACAATGTGGTGGCATGATTTACTTCCCATCCTTTTTCCCTCCCTATTTTCTTTCTTTGCTTCATTTCTTGCCTCCCAGCACTTGGGAGGCAGGAAACAGGAGGATCACTATGAGTATGAGCTGCATAGTGAGACCGTGTACAAAATAATAATAATAATAATAAATAAATAAATAAAATTAAATTGTACCGAGATCGTACCATGGTAGCTTATTTAGATAATGATGGAGTTTTTTGCATAAAAAGGTATGCAAAAAATTCCTTTGTGCTGGGCATGGTGGTGTATGTCTGTAATCCCAGCACTTGGGAGGCTGAGGCAGGAAGATTAGTGTGAGTTTGAGAACAGCCTGGGTTACAAAAGTGAGCTCAAGGCCAGACTGAACTGCATAGCAAGACCCTGTCTCAAATACACACACACACACACACACACACACACACACACACACATCCTTTGCATAAAAAAATGTTACTAGATTGGAAAATTCTGTACTAAAATGCTAAGTACTAATTTTACTAAAAAATAGTTTGAAGAACTCTATCCCTGAAATGAATCTTACTAGGTATTTCCTGTATTATCCTACTAAATCAATTTAGCTAAGGAGATAGGACTATAACATGTGTTTTCTGCAAATTATTCAAAGTTTTTTTTGTTTCCTTGCACACTACATAAACTGGGTGCCAATATGGTAATATGGTAATATGGTTTGGAGAGAACTAAGCATAGTGAAAACACTCTACTTAAAAGGCAAATTATTTTCCTATACCATAAATAGCAAGAAAAAAATATACATTATGTCTCCACTCAACAAGTGGAATATGTTTACAAGTTTGATTAACAAGCAGTTGCCTCATTGTTATTTAAATCAATTTTAGAGCCAGACAGATATCTCAGCAGACTAAAGTGCCTATTTAGGCAGAGCTGGGTGTGGTGGTACACATGTGTAATCTCAGCACTCAAGAGGCTGAAAACAGTAGGATCACTATGAGTCTAATCTGTATAGTGAAACCCTGTAGACCCTGTACTAAATACATTTTAAAATTTTTTGAACAAGCTCTATCATCAAAAGCAGAAAATTAATATTCTCTATTATAAACTATAGAAACCAGGTATTATTTCTAAATATAACTACAAAAAAAGAAATTCAAATTACCTTCCAAACTACAATGAAATAGTAAATTGAATCCAGGCTGGTTGCATGTTTTCTGTGCATTCAATGACAACATAAGCAGAATGCATAGTTGGAAAATGAGAATCAGATCCAATCGTCTGACGATTGATATGCGCAAAAGTGAAAAGACGATTGATATGCGCAAAACCTGCAAAGTCCATTGACCTTCCGCACAATGTCACTGTCATCTGGAGTGAGCTGGGCAGGTCTGTTAGTAAACAGCAGATCTAAGTTGTCCAAATGGAATTCTCCAGAAATACGTGGCTTAAAGGGAGGCACCACCTGTTTTTGTTCCATCATGTCCCAGTCTGCGTTTTGAAAGAATGGATGGTCCTGAATGTTGTAAAAACCCTGTTTGTGGATGACAGCCCACTCATTCCTTGAGGTCCTTGTTCAGAAAACTTGCAAGGCACTTGCAGCTTCTACAAACTGACAACTTGGTAAGTGAATTTTTCTTTTTGCAGTAAGTTGCAAGTGATAGAGTTTTGATGAGGGGTATCAAGAGTTCTCAGCAATATGAAGTGGAGACCCTCCAGCCATCATCTCAAACATTAGTACCCCAAGAATCCACCAGTCCACACTGAAACTGAGATCTCCTACTCTGCTAATTAGCAGCGCCACAGAAAGTGCTGGTCACATCTGGCTGCAAGTCCTTATTTACTCAATAGTTTAATTTACCCATCTGGATCCAACAGTAAGTCACCCAATTTCAAGTTTCTATAAAGTATCCCTTGCTAGTGAAGATAGTTGCATGCTAAACTGACCTCTGTAAAGGCCCAAGTGTGGTTCAGGAAGTATTCTTTGTTGCTGTCTGTGAGATGTGAGGTGGGAGCTGTGGACTCGAGGCCATGACAGCCATGCTAGAGCCCAGCGAACTGGGCAGGGGAAGGTGGGATAAAAAGATCATGTGATGCTGGCATAGGAGGATTTTTTTTTTTTTTTTTTTTTTTTTTTTTTTTGTCTTTTTGAGACAGGGTCTCGCTATGCAGTTCAGGCTGGCCTTGAACTTACTTTTGTAGTCCAGGCTGGTCTCAAACTCACACTGATTCTACTGCCTGGGCCTCCCAAGTGCTGGGATTACAAGCATGCGCCACCACGTCCAGCAGCATAGGAGGATTTATCATGGCAACGTTAGGGAGCTGGTTCCATCACAGGTATAATTATGCACAGGAAGAAATCCAGGAAAGGACTGCCAGAAAAGGAATGAAAAGTAAGATGCTCTGCAAAAGCACCTACCTTGATCCTGAAAGAAGACAAACCAACAGCAGCTATGAGCAACTCGAACACAGAAAACCAGAACAGAACTTCTTTTTTTTTTTTTTTTGGTGGGACCAGGGTTCGAACTCATGACCTTACACTTGCCCAGCAGGCACTTGTGCCTCGGAGCTATCTCCCCAGCCCCTAGAACAGAACTTCTTGAAGTCAGTGTGAACAGTGCTGGGGTCAACTTTGCAGAGCATTTTATACATACAATTGGAAAGCCCTTGATCAAGTAAAGTACATGTAAGCAGTGGAAAAAACAAAAACGTGAGATTCCTCCATTTACATAGTCTAGAACCAAAATCAGTCTGCTTTCTTTCTGCAAGCAAGAGTTCAGTCCAACAAGAGAATGTTGGTTTGCTGCCTGCTCCAAACATGCTTCTCTGCACTCGATGAATGTCAACAAACTTTCTTCACAACTTTCATTGCCTAAATCCAGTTGTGTTTCACAGTTGAGCCAACAGTACTTTTGCCCAGCTTCCTCTCCCTTTTGCCCAGAGCAAATTAGAGTCGTGAAGACCTGAACTGGATGAAGCCTTGCCACTTTCCTGGTGCTGTTGCCTCCTTGTCCTCAGTAATATGTTCCAAACTGTCACGACTTGAAGGGTTAGATGGGCTTACTGTCTGTGTAGTGTCCGAAGCTGTGGGTGGTTCATTTATTGGCATTGTGGGTTCACGTGGCAAAGAGTGCTGCTGCCCACAATCATGACAAGTGTGTGGCGCTTCTTATGGACCAAGAGTTTACAATCAATGCACTTATGTACTTGGCACCCAAGTCCCCCATAGTCTATGTAGATGGCACAGTAAGCACACCTGCTGAAACAGTTGGCTTGAAAACTACGGCCACTGGCACAAGAGAGCTTTCTCCTAAGATGAGCTGCTGTGCGATAGATGAATTTATCCTCTAGAGAAAGCATTTTACGATGTTCTGATGCACAGGGCAATGCATGAATTAGAAATTCATCTTTTTTCAGCTCAGCCTAAAGCTGTCTTCTAATTCCCACTGTGATACAGTACACGGGCCTCCGTCCTCATTAACCTATTTTGTGGTGAAAAACTGTTTATTGTCCAAACACCACACAACTTGAACTTGACCCCAGAGAACCACAGAGAAGTCCCCAAAAGTAGTGTGGTGATATCTCTTCCTATCCTCAGGGCCTGTCAGGTAGAGGTGTGGATCGTGGAGGTGCTGGGGAAGAAGGAACCATGCTAGGGTTGGCTGCCCAGGATTACTGGCATGAAGAGCTCAGTCAGCAAGCATGGCCTAATTTCCTGCACAGACCACACTGCCTGGACTTCAGCATAGTGCTCTCCAAAGTGCTCCTCAGTGGTGTCTGGGCCAGGGTGATGGATGCTAGGTGTCTCAGTGTTTCTCACGGTCTGGTGGCTGTGACTTGGTTCTCCCTCACTGGTCGTCTTTGGCTCTCTGGGACTTTTGTACCTGACTCTGAGGAGACCTATCAAGAGTTCCTGGGAGTCTCTGGGCCCAGCAGGACCTGTCCTTGGATCTTTTTCTCTGTGTTGCCATTGGTATTTGGGCTCGGGGAGACCTCACACGGGCATGTTGGTTTTTCTTCTTCAGTTGTGGACAGTCCTGTGACAGTTGTCTGGCTCCTGCGTTATGGCCTGAGATTTCTGAATGAGATCATCTGTCTCCTCAGGCTTTCACATAGACTCTCCATGCCTGGCATCTTGAGACTGCAGCCTTGAGAAGTGGGAAGGCAGCTCAGCCTGTTCGCTGTTGGCCATCTCCAGCCAACTGAGCTCAGCAGACAGCTGTTATGGCAAGTGATGCCTGTTAACAGGGCTCCAACTTCTGTTTGCATGGGTTGCCAAGGAAATGAGGCCATGTCTTAGGGTTTTGTGACTGGAGCCCCCTCATACCAAGTCCCTGCTCCTACCTATCTTTTCTTCATTCTGAATAAAGCACTAGGTACTTAGCCAAAATAAAACTTTCCTCCTTTAAGTTGACTTTTTTGGGGTATTTTGTCATGGTGAAAGGAAGCTGACCAACACAATGTATATATAAATGATATTGCCAGGTGTGGTGGCTCACACCTATAATCCCAGCACTCGGGAGGCTGAGGCAGGAGGATCGGTGTGAGTTCGAGACCAGCCTGGGCTACAAAAGTGAGCTCAAGGCCAGCCTGAACTGCATAGTGAGACCCTGTCTCAAAAAGACAAAAAAAAAAAAAAAAAAAAAGATATTGATCTAATTCAAGTTACAATTGTACTTCTTTTATATATTTGTACTTAACATACAAAATTGACTTCTACTCTGTATACTATTTTGTACATGACATTTCCCACTTTATATTTTTTTCTAGATGAACACAAAGATCTAAATCTACGCTGTCTGAAAGCTGCATGAGATGTGTTGCTGTGGGTGAATGACACTTTTGTTTGTCAGCCTCCTATTCTCCTAGTGTTGGGATTTTAGTTGCTTCCTCCATCTCCCTCCTTGGTTGCTAGTGTGAAGTATGCTTCAGTGTTCATAGAAATCTATCTTTGTATACTTGTCCTCAAAACAGATTTCCACAATAAGAATAACTGAGTGCAAAAATGTAGATACTTAAAATTTAGAAACTTGTCCTGGGAAGTGCTCTTCTAGGAAGACTGAGCCCTTTTCTAGTGGCAGGTGGGCATGAGCTTCTTTCATACTAAGAACTTTCAAATATTCTACTGGGTTGGCCAGAAAATTCCACCTGTTGCCTGGCATGTGGGAATAGTCAGACCAAGTGACTCAGGAGAGACAAGCAAGTGCCTATATTCCTGTTGGAAGAAGGGACCAAAGCAGGTCTCAAGATAGTTCCAGAATATTTCTGGAAAGTGCCACAGGGCTGAGCACCGTCTTTTACAGGGAAGGTGCTCCTCAGCTTCAGCCCATTGCCACAAAGAAAATCAGAATTGGAGAACTTTAAAAAGTGAAACCTTGTTTTCAGGTAATGTTCAGACTTAGTGGGGGCAGCTTGATGTTTTAAAGAGTGATTGGTAGAACACTGAGGACTTCTGCTGTCTCAGGGGTCAAGGGCAGTAGTGCCATTTCTTCCAGCAGTTGCCAGCAAGTGTGCCATCCTCCAGAGGTGCTATGTGAGGAAGTCCATGCAGCTCACCCGTTCCTGCCCACTTCTGCACAATTCCCTTAATCCCAGTGATGTTGTGACTCTGCCAGCCAGGCTGGGAAGCTTCCGGCTGTTGCCCAGGTCTTGCCTGGACACCATATATCATTGGTCCTGGCACTGCTTGGGCACTGGCAGAACTGCCTAGAGGACTGTGGTGCCAGGAAGCGCTGAGACACATGGGTCTGTTGGGTCCAGACCCCACTTTAGGAGGAGGCTCCTCAGCCTCTCTCTGTCTCCCCAGCCCTGATTCTTGTGCACCCTGAACAGTGGAGGGGAACACCCATCGCTGTGCCTGCCCCACCTCTGTGGCCAGCTGCCAGCCTGAGTTGGGGCTGAATTACCTTGCTTATACTTCAGAATATCTTCATTCTTGTCTGTAACAAAACAGCAATGTTTGTGAAATCCATGAGCCTGAAAGCTGTGCCGGGATGATTACTGTGTAGAAACAGTGCAGAGAACGTCACTTAGCACCTGACAATTCAGTGAGTGGGCAGCACAGGCTGCAGTGAGCTGCTCTTATTTTTCTTTTAATTCATTTTATTTTCTTTTGAAGAGAAAAACAAGTAGCAGAAACAAAGACAGAAATGTACAACAATATATGTGTTAGATTTTCAAAACAAGAATAGATGCAGATTTGACAAAAAAAATAATGTATCAACCATTGATCTTTTTTGTCTTAAAAGAAATGTATCAACTTAGATTTTTAAAAGCTCAGTTGAGATGATACTAAAACATGTAAATACAAGATTTTTGCAAGTTACGATTTCTCATTCTGGCCGGTCTCCTATCAGACCCCACAAGGGTTGCTTCCTGATAGTAGTGTGGCTGAGTGCTGGTGTTCAGGCTGTGCACTGCACAAGGGCTCTCCGTTCAAAGGAGCACTCATTTCACGGTGGTCATATGTAAAGTCACGTGAGAACCTTGTGGTCATGAAGAATGCAGACCTCTCAGCAACTCCTACAGTTGGAGAGACCCTCTTCATGACCCTGCATTGGCACACATGCCACTGTACACACTCCTGGGACAGGAAGTAGTCAAGTGCTCCCTGGCACACCTGTGTGCAGGGTGAGGCCCTTCAGCCAGTGCTCTGAGGGGTCTGACTCCAGCCCTTCACTGAATCTCAGCCCAGAACCTGGAGTCTATGTCCCCATCTCTAAACCCAGTGGGGTGACTCATGATAGGTAGGATGGACAAGTGGTCTCTGTTCATTAGTGTCTGGTATCTCAGCTGTGAAGACTGGAGAACTAGAGACTGGGGACATATGAAGCTTCTCCATGCATGTCTGACATCTGCATAAAATGTCCTGAGACTAGGTGCAAGTAGGGCTGTGGGCTGGAGTGGCTGCCTATGGCCTGGGCTTCTCAGAGTGGCACATGAGAGAGACAGAGAGAGACAGAGGCAGAGAGACAGAGACAGAGAAGGAGGAGAAGAGGAGGAAGAAGAGGAGGAAGAGGAGAAGGAGAAGAAGAAGAAGAAGGGAGGGGAGGGGAGGGGAGGGGAGAGGAGAGGAGAGAAGAGACAGAGAGTAGTCTTGAGTGAGGGTGCCAGGTGGCCTTGCTGCCTGGATATAGGAGTCTCATGGCCTGGCTGTTTCTGTCCTCCATCCAAGGAAGCAGTCAAGAGCCTTCCAGGTTCAAAGAGATGGAATACAGACACCGAAGCCCCATAGCAGGAGTCTTAGGGCTTTGGGAGGCCCTCTGGGAAGCTTCCTATGGCCAGGCAATAGGAGATAGCAGTAAGTGAAAAAGGCACACAACAGGGCTGGGCCGGAGAAAATGCAGAATCCTCATCTAGGTTAATGGCTGAGGGTCTGAAGAAGGGTCCTCGAGGCTCAGGCCTGAAGGGCAGTTGGTCTGCATCATTGCAGGCAGGTCAGAGCTGCGAAGTACCACTTCGGGGCTCTCAGATTGTATCCCCAAGGATCTGGGATACCACTGAGGACCCCACCAAGGCCTCATGGGCCAGCTCTGGGAGCTCAAGAGCTCCTTGGACAAGGGCACCTAGAAGATACATAGGAAGCCTGTGATGCGGCAGAGGCCCAGGAAGAGGGGACTGTGGCTTGGATTGGTACAGTGGCCATTGGACTGATGAAAAGTTGGTGAGTGTAAGAGACCTGTGAAGAACAGAAATATTTCACACTCCTTAGGCTGTGAATTTCAAAGAGGGCTGTCAGGAGTGGTTCTGCTGGATTGTGCCATTTGGTGAGGCAGGGACCTCAGGAAGGCAGCAGGGTTGACAGAGGAGAAAAGGAAGCACTCTGATCACATGTACATCCTGATGTCTTGCCTCACACCTTGTAGAACAGCTAGGAGGGGCACTGGTGCACATGCTAGCAGCCTCCATTCAAATCCTGATTCTACTTCTTGCTAACTAAGCCAGGGTTGTCCCCTCGTCCTCCAGGCCATTTCTTCATCTGTAAGTTGAAGACAGTACTTCCGCAACCCATGGGGTTGATGGGAAGGATAAGCAGAAGCCTGGATGTGTCTACACATGCAGCAAGAGCTCAGTAAATGTTGAAAGTCAGAATCACAATTGCAGACAATCGTGCTGTAGTGGATTGTTAGCTAGTGGCCAACTTGTTACACTGAATTGAATTCAACTAGGGTGGTGCTGGATGTGGGAAGCCCCCTGAGGATAATTGCTATCGCATAAGAGGCAGAGTAGGAGAAGCTGTTGAGAGGCTGCTAATGAAACTATTTGGAAAAGCTGTTGGAGGTGCTGGGGCTGCTGGTTCTCTGGTTCTGCTGGAGCACCTTGTCATGCTGGCTTTCCTGATGAGCTTGTTCATGTCGCTAGAGGAGCTTGGGACCTTCATTGTCACCAAGAATGGCTATGGTTCATTTTGGGGTAGCTCTGGTCCTCATCTTGAGCATTGCTTCCTGGCTCTGGAGGGGAAGGTAGTGCACTACTCAGCCTCACGGAGAAGCTTGTTATGTTGACTTTCCTGATGGGAACTTGGCTCTCCTCATCACTGGAGGAGTTTGGGACCTCACTGTTGCTGAGGATGGCTGTGGTGTCTTTGGGGGAGCACTGGTGCTCACCTTAAATGTTGCTTTGCTTCCTGGCTCCAGTGTAGCTCCCTCAGCCTGCTAGCACAGATTCTTCATCCCACTGGCTTAGACTTTCTAGCTTCCACCACCGATCCGCGAAGCACAGATCTGCGAAGTGGGCCTGCGTGAGACTTTGTCATGGGCTGTAGGCCTCCAGCTGGGTGTGTGGGAGCCATTGTTATAGGCTCTAGATTTTCATTCAGGATATTAAGATCCAGGCCCTCAGCTGGACTCTTTGGTCTTCAGTGTGTGGACAGATTTCCTGCACTATTTGTATATGATTCTCCAGGTGATTATAAAGTCATCTTGTGTGTCCTGCACTGTGTTGTTCACCATGCAAAACCCCAAACCACAACACTGCTGTACGTTTAGAATTTGCACACTTTTCTTCATTCACTAGACATTAACAAAATATTGGAAACAAACCAAACCCAAGGACTATTTGTAAGACTCTGAACAAATATGCTAAACCCACATCCTCTGACTAAAAAGGGACACTTGTGGTCATGCCACACTTACCCCTGTAGCACTGTGTGTGCTTCATATCTTCTTGTGTTTTTCTCTGGCCCTCTCTCACCGCCTGAGAATATTCACCCATGAAACATTTGTTCCTCACTTACTCCTTAGGGATCAAATGGTGACACAGTCCACTACTTTTGTTTTGGCTTAGTAGCTGCAGTTTTCCGACTGTCATGAAAACACAGATGCTGGTAGTTTCCCAGCAAGCTGCAAAGCAGTGAAGGGAACGGAGCTGCGCCGCAGCATGAGTTGCCAGCAGACTGGCAGCAGGCCCTGACTCGCCATTCTCTTGAAAGCCATAAGCAGAGCAGAACAGCCAATTTTATAATTAACTGAGAATTGGTCTCCAGTTAAGCTTGTGCTTGGTGGAAATGGTCAAGCTGTTCCAGGAGTGAAGCACCGGGACTTGTCTCCTCCTTGGGGCACTGGCACACTGGAGATTTGGTTGCTTTCTGCATTCAAATACATTTCCGGATGGATTTGTCTGCAGCTCACAGTTGGCTTCTCATGGGAGGGGAGTTGGGGAGGGTTGTGGGTGAGGTACCAGCAAGACAGGCCATGTGCTAAATGGGCATAGCTGGCTTTATTAAAAAAATATTAAGAATTAGAAGTTCCATTTGACCCAGCTATTTCCCTACTGGGTATTTTTCCAAGAGAACTGAAAACATCATACCTCAGTGATATATGTGCACCCATGTTTATAACAGCACAATTGGTCATAGTTAAATCATGGAAAGAACCCAAATGCCCATCAACTGAGGAATGGATAAAAAAGATGTGTTTTTCTACAATGGAGTATTATGCCACTATAAAGAAAGATAAACTCTAGGCATTATAGGTAAATGGATGCAACTAGAGACCATAGCCATAAGTGATTGTCTCAGTTACTCTTCTCTCACTGCTGGGACAAATACCTGACACCCAAAATGAAGAAAGGAAAGGTTTATTCAGCTCATAGTTACTGGAGGTTTTAGTGCATACTAGGCTGGCTCCAAGGCAGAGTGGCACAGGGCACAGAGCGTCAGTTCATGGCTGCGGAAAGAGCAAGAGGAGCCAAGGGAGGAGTAGGAGCAACTGGTAGCAGAGAGCCTTGTCTCTCTGTGTGTCTTATATTACATTCAGGCTCTCTGCCCTAGACTGGGGGAAGTACTCACACCCATAATCTCAGCAGTACTAAAACCCATAATCCCAGCCTTGGATCACCCATAATCCCAGTGAATCATGAGTTAATCTCAAACTCTGGAAGTTCCCACCCCATGACTACATGAGGCTTTGGGGGCACAACTAGTCACAAACCATAACAGTGATATAAATCGGATTCACTGTGTAAACATTGTGTCATCTCCCTAGTATAAGAACCTGAAAGACTTGTAGTGATATAGAGATAAGACTGAAGACCAGTTGGTGTCCCTAGAAGTGGTGAATTATAGACAGAGCCCAGGGAGGGCTGCCTTCTGTTGCTCAGGAGTCTCAGAAAGCTGAGGCCTGAAGCTTCAGTGAGGAGTTCCACCTGTGGGTGCCCTGTCCTTGAATTATAGACAGAGCCCAGGGAAGGCTACCTTCTGTTGCCTGAGATTCCTCGAAAGCTAGAGCTCAAGGTTGTGGATGGCAGCTCTTCCCATGGATGTCCTGTTCTTTGTTTATCTGCTACATGACACCAATGGTTGCCTCCTCCCTTGCTTAAAGTATTATTTGTGAGCTACGTGTCTGTTAGCATTGGCGTGAGCTACGTGTCTGTTAGTATTAGCGTGAGCTACATGTCTGGAATATGCTGTATGTATTAAAGTAGTGATGTATACTCTTTAGCCATTTTTTAAATGCTAAATAAAAAGAAGAGCCTTCTGAGGCTCTGGGCTCACTGAGGAAGAGAAAGCTCGGTGAGTCCTCTGAAGCTACATTCATGGGGTCTTCCTGTCATTTCTTTTGGCACCGGACCAAAAATTGTACTACAAGACTAAATAAAATCTGGAAGTTACAATAGGTATAGTAAAAGGGGGTAGAGGTGGGGAGATAACTCAGTAAAATAAGCACTTGCCTAGCAAGTCCAGGGACTTGAGTTCAATCCCCGGTTCAAAAAAAGAAAAGAAAAGAAAAGAAAAAGATATATAGTAAAAGGGAAGGAAAACTCAAAATGAAGGAATGACTGGGATGAGGCAAATGAGAAAAAAGGAAGGAGAAAAGGATGATGGTACCACTAATTTCTATCAGTTTTTTGAAGGGAGATGTTAATGCTTAAAATTTTTATTTTGACCAATTTCTTTTTTTTTTTTTTTTTTTTTTTTTTTTTCCTTTTTGAGACAGTTTCACGCTGCAGCTCATGCTGGCCTTAAGCTCACTTTTGTAGCCTAGGCTTCTCTTGAATTCACACTGATCCTCCTGCCTCAGCTTCCCAAGTGCTGGGATTACAGGCATGTGCCACCATGCCTGGCTGTTTTGACCAATTTCACGTACTTGTGTATAACTGGTAATTTGAGCAACTACACCGAAAACAATAATGTGTGATACAGCACCCTATCATCTTGGGGTTTTTTTGAAATTGTTTATAATTTCTAATGTCTTATCTATTATTTTTCTATTCTTGCTCTAACATATATATATGTATATATATGTATATATATACATATATACATATATATATACATATACATATATATACATATACATATATATACATATACATACATATATATACATATATATATTAAGAACTTCAACATGGTGACAGCAGAACTGAACCAAATGTGAGGCCCTTTTCAGCTGGGCTCTGCGACTGCACTAGTTGCACACAGAGGAGCTGGCCCTGGTCTTGAACCAGGCCTGCAGAAATAGGGAGCAGGAAAGAAGGCCAGTGAATGTGCCTCAAACGGAGGGCAAATGCAAATCGAGGGACTGCAAGGCGCAAGATCCCCCATGCAGGAGTGAGGTAACAGCACAATGGACATGAAAGAAACTACAAAATCTACCACAATGATCCTTTTTCAACAGCAATTTGACTAGATGTGTTGAAACTTCAGACTCTTCAACTGGGTAAGTCTGCTTCCAGGCCTCTCTCGTCATTATCTCTACATAGATGCAAAGCACCCAACATGAAAATCCTTACTGCAAAAGGACTTGCTATATTGGCAAAAGCAAACCACCCAGAAATCAGTGCATGTGGGAAAATGCCACAATAAAACCTATTTTAAAAATCTCCGAAGGGGAATGAAAATGGTGGTGGGCCTCTCCACAGACAAGAATGTTAAGTAAACAGCTCCACACAAGTAAGACTGTGAGGGTCCAGACCCTAGGCAGAGTAACAAATGCCCTGTGTATCTGGCACTCCTATGAGCCAGGTGGAAAAGCTGAGTTCTGGGTGTGGCTGGTGTGAAGAGGGTGGCTGGTTCCACACTGAACACAGCAGGAGAGAATTTCAGACACACACATGGCAATGTGTTAGCTTGGATACCATGGTAGTAGTCATAGAGGAATTACTAATATTCTATTTCATTGACTTCTTATGATAAGAAATAATTATTATTAAAAATAATAAAGAACATGTAAAAAGCAACCTCCAACTATTTTCTGTTCAACTAGTGAACCAGAAATATCTTGAGAGAGGCAACCAATAGTAGCTCTGGACCATCTCTGAACTGGGCAATGGTTTGGGCTTCCTAGAAACCCAATGCAGTTACCCCACTTAAACAGTACAAGTCAGCGGTGTGTGGCATAGTTGCAGTCTGTGCAACCCTCACCAACTACCTTAGAACTTTTATCACCCACAAAGCAACACCATACCCGTTAGCTGTCCCTCACATAGTGCTGTGAATGGGCTGGGGGTGAGGCCACAGCTGGTACATGATGGGGAGATGGGGTAAGGATGTGGAGTAGGCAACTGCGATGTCCACTTCAACAATGGCAGGTGGAAGCCTGGTGTTCCACTCGCCCACTGTGATGTCCTTCTCCCTGCCCTCCTGTAGAGGACCTAACATGAGAATGCTCCCTCCTTCAGCTTGCATTTTAGTGCAGCAAGGGCTTGCAGCCAGGCTGTGTGCAGTGGCCAGGGCTTGTGGTAGAGGACGCAGTATCCAGGACCAACGAGGCCTTTCCCTAGCAGAGAGGAAAGATTACATGAAGACACAAAGTATAAAAGGGAGGTTTGGAAACTGACAAACTCAGTACCTGGAAAGCCATGTTCCTATGGGGAAATGACCTGTTTCTGTCCATTTCTAACAGTGCTTGTCTATGTTTTTGCTATGCTATTAGATACATGGAATTTCTGGTCACAGTTTTTTAGGAATGTGCTCCTCTCAGCTCCTAAGAATGTGTCTTATTCTGAAAGGATAATTGGCTGCCTGCTCTGTTTGCTGGCCTTTATCCAACATTTTGCTGTCTTTCTCTTTCTTCTTTGTGTTGTGTGGTACTTGAGCTCAGGGCCTCTCATACAGTAGGTGGTCTCATTACCACTGAGCTACGCCCCCACCCACCTCCCTTCTGTGTCTACCCTTTGCCATTTTGCATTATGTTCCTTTTAAGAACAGCATGGAGGGGCTGGGGAGATAGCTCCGAGGCACAAGTGCCTGCTGGGCAAGTGCAAGGTCGTGAGTTCGAACCCTGGTCCCACAAAAAAAAAAAAAAAAAAAAAAAAAAAAAAAAAAAAAAAAAAAAAAAAAAAAAAAAAAAAAAAAAAAAAAAAAAAAAAGAACAGCATGGAAGGCTTTTACAACCCAAACTGAATGTTCTTTTCCAACAGGGATATTCAAACCATCCATGCTTATTGTTTTCTTTGCTCTTGGGCTGTTTCTAGATGGAATACAGAAACTGAGAATCTTGCCAGGGATGGATACTGAGCTCAGATATTAACAGAATTTGCACAATATACTTTTTCCTATTTGTGGAGCCTGGGAATTTACTTTTCCTCCCTCCTATGTAGCAAGAGCAGCTAGTGATTTGGTGGTCAATGTGGGCTCCAGTCTGGTCTGTTGGGTGTTTTTAGCACTTGAACATTTTTCAAGGATACTGGTGATCCGTGCAGAGATGTCATCTTCAAGCTGATTGGGCAGCCTGGACCAGGACTATTGCTCTGTTTTCTCTTGGAAATATTTGATTGTATAAAGTAGAAATGCATTCGGTGCATCTGGGAACAAAGAGGTGAATCAAAGGGTAGGATGCAGAAGTTGGGCCTCTTAGGATAAATCACATAGCCTCAGTCTTCAAAACCTATAGCCAGGACCCAGAAATTATGCTGTCCCCCTGCCTCCACAGCTGGAGAGGGGAAGTCTCCTGTCTGCTGCCTAAGGAAGAGTGACCCCTCCAGCCTCATCCTCTCCTCATAGTGCCCAACCCTGACCACTGGCCCTTGCAGCTCGACCCCATGAGAAGACAAGACTGGCTTATTGGCTGGGTGTGCCTAGTGGCTGCTACTTTGCTCTGGGTAGATCTGGCTAGGGAGGGAAGGGAATGGGGACTCATGAGTTATGGGGAAACCAGGCCCATGGCAGAGGGGTTCTCACATAAGAAGGTGGGTGGAAGGAGATACGGACATTTTGGGCACAAATTCAGTGTGGCCAATTAAGCGCTGCCCTGGGATTTTGTCACCTACCTGGTGTGCCATGCTGTCTCAAAAGTGCTCACTTCCACACAGCATGTTAGAGTCTGCTGGCCTCGTGAAAGGTGAAGGAAACAGAGTGCTCTGGCCCCTTTTCTGTCTTGGGCAGTAGTATCTGTCATTGCTAAACACTGTAGAGGACTAGGGTCACCAGCCAATTTTCTGAGATAGCATGTACCTGTCACTGCTGAGGGACAAGCACAGCATGGCCTGACTTCCTCCCTCCCTCCGATAGCCACGGCGCTGGCCCCACTTCAGGCCCAGTGCATCCACCTCAGCAAAGGAGTCTCTAAAGCCACATCCAGCTGTCCTGAGGGAAGAGCTTCTCTAAGGATGGCGTCGAGATGGAGGGGTGGTGGAGCCAACAGAGGGAGGAGCTAAAGGATGAAGACAGTGGTGTATAGGAGCCAGCTCCCTGGGCCGGGGCTATAGCTCAGCGGCATAAGTGCCTGCCTGGCAAGCGCAAGGTCCCGAGTTCAGTCCCCAGTACCATCAAAAAATAAATAAATAGAATGACAGGAGTCAGCTCCGTGAGGGCAAGAGTGTCCAGCTGGGCCTGCAGGGTCCTGACATGAGCTGGAACCTGAAGAAGTTTCCTCTCTTACCTGGACTCTTGCAGTATGCTATTTATGGTCGCCATGCTTCAGCCCAGTTCCTTAACATCTGAAGCAAAGGAGCCAGTCAAAGTGACCCTTTGGTTTAATAAGGTTCAATTAGATTATGTTCTCTCTGAAAGTAAGCCATTCAGGAAAGGTTTACTGAGTATCTCTCATTTGACAGATGCTCCTTATGTGCAGGGACTACAGAAGTGCTTTCTCTCGGTGAGGTTTACTTCCCACTCAGATGTCCTTCCATCTCCCTCAGAGTAAGACCGCCAAATGTCTGGGTAACTAAACCCTAAAACAGCACAAAGCAGCCCTCAACAGCTGTGAATACTGATTATCTCCTAGCTGCAGGGCTGACTGGGCTCAGCCAGGCAGTTCTCGCTCAGTGTCTCCCATGTGCCAATTGAGGATGAGGAAGGCTGGGTCAGAGTCATCCCAAGGATTTCCCACCGACGTGTCTGTGGATGTGGTCTCTGCCTGGGGTTGTCACTGCCCCTCGGGCTCCTTTGCTGCTTCTGGACCATGAAAGCACGTTCCTGCCTCAGGCTTAGTCCTTGCTGTGCACTCTGCCTGGAAGGCTTGGTGCCCAGGCATCTCATGGCCCGTGCTCTCCAACCACTGTGCACCTGGTACCTCGTGGGGAGGTGCCACCCAGCTCCCTCTGTAAGGTGGTGGCCCTGTTTCCTTCATGCTCTACACCTTCGGCTAGGTGAAAGCAATTTTCATGGCCCTTTGCCCCTTGGAGTTGGGAACGGAGCTGAGTGCAAGGCTACGCACCTCATTCCCTGTTCGGGAGACCAGAGCATCCTCTTGAACCCTGAGCTGAGCTGTGACAGCTGTCACAGAACTGAACATATGTGATCTGCACAATGCCTGAGGCTGCTGTCTCAGGTGGTGGCTGTCTGTACTGGGCCCTGACCAGCAATCTAACTCCAACAACTGCAGCAACTGGGATTAGAATGGAGCAGAAGAAACTTCTTCAGATAACTAAATCATTACAGGGATGTGTTAGCTTCCCAGAGCAGAGGCAGCAAAGATGCGGGGAATTCACTTTTTTTGTTTAGCCTCTACTGGTGGCAAGTGACTCTGAGTCTTCCATTTATGGTGGGGATGTTGCTTCCTTTTAAAATAGGTTTAAGTGAGCACAGCTGCCAGGGTTTGATCCTGGGGCACCCTGAGGTGGCAACTGAGACTGGACATGGTGGTGCGCACCTGTGATCCCAGTGCTTGGGAGGCCGAAAACAGGAGAATCACTACGAGTTCAATCTGTGTAGTGAGACCATGTAGACCTGGTACCAAATACATTTTAAAAAACAGATTTAAATAAAAAGTGTTGTCCATGATTAGGTATAAATATTTGATTAATGACTGTACAGGGATAACGGGATCCAGATGAGCTTTGTAGAGGAACAGGATGCATTTCAGGATGGGAAAGGGATCCCATAGAAGTGATGAAAGTCCCCAGCACTACCACCAAGAAAGAAAGAGAGAGAGAGAGAGAAGGAAGAAAGAAAGGAAAGAGAAGAAGGAAGGAAGGAAGGAAGGAAGGAAGGAAGGAAGGAAGGAAGGAAGGAAGGAAGGAAGGAAGGAAAGAAGGAAGGAAGGAAGGAAGTCCTTGGCACCGTGGCTGAACCAGAGCCTCCAAACTGCGATGGAGCCATAAAGTGAGAGGTGGAGCTGTAGAAAGAGGAGTTAAGTCACAAATTGAGGGCCAACATAAACAAGAAGGGACCTCGAAAGAGGGGACACCATGTCTGTCCACACTGCATGGCAGGGCCTTGTGGCTCTGTGGTGGCCTCTGTCAGATCTGGAGGGGGAGAGAGCTTGTTGCTACATTCCAGACTCAGACCGCACAGGCTGTTGCTCAGCTGCGTCTGTTTCTGAGGGCTTGGGGGGTGACAGGTTTGGGAAATCGTATTGTCTCCCTAGAGTAAGAAGCTTAAGAGTAAATAAACTGTGAAAAGTACAATAGATTATGTGAAAGGGAAGAAACTTCTCAGAAGAACAACTGGGATGGGAGAAAGGAATAGAATAGAATAGAATAGAATAGATAGATAGATAGATAGATAGATAGATAGATAGATAGATAGATAAATTTTTTAAATGTATTTGGTATAAGACCTTACTGCACAGCTCGGACTTGTAGTGACCCTCCTGTTTTCAGCCTCCCAGCGCTGGGATTACAGGTTTGCACCACTATGCTTCGTTTTGGTGGCCAGCTCAGCACACCTGGGGGCCAGTGTGGCATGTGGTGCTGGGAATTGAGCCCCAGTTGCTGTGCTTGCTTTAAACAGGTGCTTAGTCCTTTGAGCTATCTCACCAGATCTAGGTACAATAATTGTACTACAAATTTCTATTGGCTATTGAAAGGAACAAACAGTTAATCCTTAATTGTTTGTTCAGTTTTGCATGTCTATATCTAGTGATCTGAACAGCTACTTCGAAGATAACAATATGCAATATAACAACCACTGATAACTTCCTATCATCTTGTTTTGAAATGTATCAATTTATTGTTGTTTTCTTATCTTTTATTTTTTTAAAAAATAAATAAAAAAGGGACAGGCCAAACAGCTCAGTAGATTAAAGCCCTGCAAACAGGCACAGGGGCCAAGGGTTCAATCCCTGGGCCTGCTGTGCCAGCCCTGCCCCCAAGGCATGCTGAGATGGCAATTGAGACTGGGTGTGCTGGTGCACCCCTGTAATTCCAGCTCTTAGGAGGCCGTAAGCAGGTGAATCACTATGAGTATGATCTAATGAGACCCTGAACACCCTGTAGAACCTTCCCTAAAATAAATAAATAAATAAATAAATAAGAATCACTGTCATCTCTCCCCCAAATAACGATCAAAGACAAAGCTTGCTTCCCAGGAACCAGTCCGGCCTGCTGTGCTTTTCTGATACCCAGGAGTGGCAGCGCCGGCCAGCTGGCTGATGGAGCAGAAGAGGCTTCAGCCTCCTGCAGAGACCCAGGTTGTCCAAAAGGTTTCCATCTGTACCCCAGCAACGATTCCCTGCCAGTGAGAATGCTGCCCAGGGGTTCTGAGGTACCAGCTTGGCCTGTCTCTTTCTCTTCATACCTTCCATGCCACCAGGCATCCAGCAAGAACACTGAATGCTGAGTCATTCAGTAAATTGGTACCACAGACAATAATAATAACTTCTGGGTGTCAGGGCTGGGGAACAGAGCGCTCACCATCCTGTAGTTCTCTGAGTCTTTCCACTGATGCTCTTCATCAGTTTTTTTTTTGTTTTTTTTTTTTTTTTGTCTTTTTGAGACAGGGTCTCACTATACAATTCAGGCTGGCCTTGAGCTCACTTTTGTAGCCCAGGCTGGTCTCAAACTCACATTGATCCTCCTGCCTCAGCCTCCCAAGTGCTGGGATTACAGGTGTGTGCCACCATGCCTGGCTCTTCATCAGCTTTAATCGTTGGAAAAGCCCTCCCTCCTCCAGAAAATGGATGACTACCCAGCACAGTTTTCCTAATTATTTTCAAAATTAATTTTGGTGTCATGTGTATGAGAATGACCCAGTCCTTTAGTTTTCAGTGTTTTTCTCCCTATTCAATTATTCCAATATTCATTTATCCTTGGGTGCTTAAGATTGAAGTATAATCCATAAGTACCCTGAGGGTTCTGGGAACAGCCTCGTGTGGTACTTGTGTGGCCACCAGATAGAATTACACACACTTCTACCTCCCTGAAGCTAACCCCATGCCCTTCCGGGATCCCCCATGCCTCGGTAGCCAGAACTCTCATTGCCCTCCTGGGGAGCAGGCTTTCACAGGTCCTGCTCTGGCCAGGGGAAGAGTTCTTTGACTGGCTACTTTGTGGTGTGCGTAGAACACCCTGTAGCATTCCCTGAAGGGTGCCTGGCCTGGGCGTCTTCCCAGACTTCCCGGGTTGTTTGTAGCCTGGTCTTGTCCTGAGAGATGAGCGCTGTCATCGCAACTCCAGTATAAGATTTTAAAAAAGAGAAATAAAGCAAAGTAACAGTGTCAATTGCCATGGAGGGCAGAACTGGGACCCCAGCAGCCAGACCCGGGATCCTTCCCAACTGACCACTGCACTCTTCTGCTTGGGAAACTTTTGCCTCACTCTCACAACACCTTTTCTTCCCATAGAAACACCAGCCCAGGGCCCAAGCTTTTAACACCATGGACCTTATGAGGACATTTGGTATCCAAACTACAGCAGAAGTATTCCATTTACCATTTGGAAGATTATTCTTATTTTGTAGATAAGGAAACTGGCACCCAGGCAGGCAGAATTGTTTGCCTAAACTCACAGGTAGTCAAGACTGTTTTTTTAGAACAAAAACACCTTTTTATGTGAGTTAAATCAGGAGGGAAGATTTATTTGCCTTTCTGGGCCTTGGATTTCCTCAGCTAGAGCTCCAGCCCTTTGCCCTCTAGCACACAGCCATCTGCTCGGCCACACTGGCCTGGCCTTGATGCAATACAGGCAGGAAGCTTGCCCAGCTGGAACTGCTGATTTTGGTGGTTTTTTTTTCCTTTCATCGTACTTCTTTTGATTTTTTTTTTTTTTTTTTTTTTTCTTTCCCGGACCAGGGACTGAACTCAGATCCTTGCGCTTGCCAGGCAAGCACTTATTCTACTGAACTATCTCCCCAGCCCCTTCTTTTGAATTTTCTTTGATCATTTTTGTTTGTTTGTTTAAAATCTCTTGGAGCCGGGGAGGTAGCTCCATGGCACAAGTCCCTACCTGCCTGGCAAGTGCAAGGTCCTGAGTTCAAGTCCTGGTCCCACAAAAACAAAAAAACAACAACAAAAAAAACCCCTCCTCCTCCTGAGTCAGCTTGGCTCCCTTTTTTAGCCCAGGGCAGTGCATAGTGGGATTCATACCACTATTGGTAGGGCATGCTGCCAGTGGGCACAGTGCAGTTCTTTACCAAGGTCTTGGTGCAGAGCAGCTCGTTATTGGATGCATTGTAAACAACATCAATGATCCTTGTTTTTCAAGTACAACACTCAGAGCCCCAGGAGAGGTTTCCTACATCTAGCCGCAGGGCTCGGTACTTATTGTCTCCTCGACCTTGGACCGTGTGTATGCGGCGGGCGCCCATTTTAGTGTTGGCAGCAGGGCACCCCAACTCATACTTCCACTTCTTGTGATAGGGCTTTCTTTCCCTCCCAGTCTTGCGGCGCTTGTGCCAGTTGTCCCAAGAAATTCCTATCTCTGGGTGCTGGCTGGAAAGTGGGGAGTCAGGATTTGAATCCCAAAGTGGGACTCTGTAGCCCACGCACCAAACACTAGGCTGGGTTTCGGCCGTAGGATTACTAAGTACAACCACAGACCCTTTCCTTACCCGCTGAGCACTCAGTAAGGCACTGGGGGTAATCTGGTCAAGCCTTCAGTCCACACTGAACACTGAACACATCTGTCCTTGTTTGCTCTTTTCATCTTGGCGGCAGACTGCCGGGAGCTGCCTGCAGATCCTAAATAGGGCCTCTAGGTGGCACAGTTGAGCACACCCATTTGTCAATGGATCTTTTTCTTTATTATTCAAGGTAAGAAAGAGGCACACAGGATGGCTCAGTGGTCTAAAGCGCTTGCTTAGGAAAGCTTAAGTGTGTTCAGGGACCGCGGTTCAATCTCCTGCACCACATGCTGCGCCAGCCCTGCCCTGAGGGCAGGCTGAACCAGCCATAAAAATAAACAGACAAAAGTTCTGAAACAAGAAAAAATAAAATAAAATAAAAAGTAAAAAGCAAATAAAAACAAAAATAAAGAAAAAATAAAATAAAAAATTCTTAAAAAAAAAAAAAAAAGAAAGAAAGAAAGAAAGAAGCACACTGGAACAATGGGTAGCTTGGCCAACAGGAAGAAGTATGATATAAAGCCATGGGGTGACCCCACCCTCCAGGCCCTCTTGTGTTGTAGGTAATAAAAACTACTTCCACTTACTGGAAAGTGGAGCTTTGCTGTGAGCATGGCACTGTGCCAAGCCCTTTATGCCCATAAGCTAGGTTTACACTCGCAGATGCCCCGGAGGTCAGGACTGCTGATGATTACAAGCAGTGGGAAAATCAGGGCTCCAAATGCCACCAGCTTGGAAGGGGCAGAGCTTGGGCTTCAGCCTAGGACGGAGCCCCGGCAGCAGCTGTTGTCCACAACGCGCTTCCTCCTGCTGTACAGCTGGAGGGATGGAGCTCAGCCCGTACCAGATGCTGGGCAACACGCTGCCGTCACTTCCTTCTCTAGAGGTTAATGCCCCAAAGGCGGACTCGGTGCTGACAGGAGGCCTGTCTTCACAGGACGCCAAGAAGGTCCCGTCTGTGGCCCTCATGGGGGGCAAGGAGGGAGGTGGAGAGCGGCAGCCGAGCAGCCCCAGCGAGAGGACGCTGCTGCCGCTGATGGGCTGATGGTCCCTGTCCTGGCTTCCTCATTAAGGCTGCTGCGCACACTCTGCCACCAAAACACAAGTGACTCTTGCTTTTGCAGGTAGTTTTCTTGTACCTATGAAAACAGTTCCTGGTCATTCTACTCGAGGCTCATTTGAGAGATAGAGTAAAATACCAAAAAGTGGGCTGGCCAAATAGCTCAGCGGACTGAAGCGCCTGCACGCACAGGGGCCACAGGTTCAATCCCTGGGCCTGCTGTGCTGGCCCCACCCCCAGGGTGCACTGAGAGGGTAATTGAGACTGGTGTGGTGGCATGTGCCTGTAATCCCAGCCCTTGGCGGATCACTAAGAGTCCAATCTAGTAGTACGACCCTGAACACCCTGTAGACCCTTCCCTAAAAAATACAGAAAGTGAGGGCCTGGCGGGATGGCTCAGTGGTCTAAAGCGCTGAGGAAGCTTGGGCGGCTTCAGGGACCGCGGTTTGATCCCCGGCACCACATGCTGCGCCAGCCCTGGCCTCGGGGCGGGCTGAGCTGGCCATAAAAATGAATGAACAAACAAACAAAGGTTCTGAAACAAGAAAAGAAAGAAAGAAAGAAAGAAAGAAAGAAAGTGAAAAAAACAAAATTGTAATTCAGATATGAGCACTATTACCTTTTAGTGTCCTATCTTCCCTGAGTGCATTTGTGGAATACCAGGTGTTCCTATAGAACTAGAGACCTTTCTCAGTTACTGTAGCATTCATCTATTGTCGCAGCAGTGCTACATAACTGCCCCGAAACTGGCCCTTAATCACTCTTTGGCTCCACTGCTCCTGTTCGTGGAGGAGTTGGGTTGCGTGGCAGACCTCGGCGGGGCTGCGCTGCAAGCTGTGGGCTGGGTCTAGAGCTGCTTCACAGGCCTCTCACCCTATCGGAGCCAGCAGTAAATGTGGGGCTGCTGGGCGCGTGTTCCCCAGTAATGGCGAGCACAGAGGGCAAGTGCTGCCACCCAACGCATTGTGAGCCCGGGCCTGCATCGTGTGGGCAGCACCAGCAGATCTTCACATGGCTGAGCCCAGAGCGCTGGGTCTGAAGTACAGCTGCTGCACTGGGAAAGAATTACAGATTCAGGTGGCCAAAAGCATGGGCACAGGAAGGATAGAGCTTGGAGCAGCCGCAGCCTTTACCACAGCTATTAAAATTCTTTGAAAACAGTTTTTGGTTTTGTATTTTAGGGAAAGGTCTACAGGGTGTGCAGGGTCTCACTATTACATCGGACTCGTAGTGATCTGCCTGTTTACAGCTTCCAAGAGCTGGGGTTACAGGCATGCACCACCATGCCCAGTCTCAATTGCTGTCTCAACATGTCTCAACGGGGCTGGCATAGCATGCCCAGGGATCGAACCCCTGGCCTCTGCCTGCTTGCAGGTGCTTTAATCTGGTATGCTATTTGGCTAGCCTTTTTTTTTTTTTTTTGCATGTAATTATAATAAAATTTCTTTATTTTCTCTTGGGAATTGCTCATTTAGTCAAGTATGTTTATTTTGTTGTTTTGAGATGGGGTCTTGTTATGTAGTTCAAGCTGATCTGAAACTCATTGTGTAGCTCAGGCTGGTCTTGAACTCATATCAAACCTCTTGGCTCTTCTCCTGAGTGCTGCGATTATGGGTGTGTCCCCCCCCCCATTATACCTAAAACTTTGCAACTTAGATTAGTTTAGTGTAGTGGTTGATACAATGTGTCAACTTGGCTGAATGACTCAGCAGCCCGGTTCCCTGTTGATGGGAGCCCCACTCTGGGGTACAATTGGTTCTTCCCTGGAGTATCACCCTGGCCTGCCTAGGATATGATTGGATTTCTCCCTAGAATGGGATCAAGGGCCCGTCCTGGGATATGATTGGTTCCACCCTAGGGCGCAATGAGTCCACGTCAGAATGACTGAGCACAAAAAGACTTTTTAAAGGGCTGAAGGAGGAGTCAGCACTTCACTTCGTCGGAGAAGCTTCGGTCTTCGCATTCAGACTGGACTTCATCGTCTGGCTTGCAGCGCAGACTCTTCAGCCTCCAGCTTAGACCTCTCGCCTTCCGCCG